>JASDQU010096177.1:3224-19377 GCA_032191745.1 Picea mariana | reverse complement strand
TGTATACAACCAACTCCCAAAATACCAATCATCACTTGACTTACACATCATCTTTTTCTTTTTCACACAAACTTTTCCTTAAAAATGAGAAACAATAGAAGAAGGAGTGAAATGTGCAATTGGGATAATGAGGGGAGTGTATTTTGTGTAATATGGTATAATGGAAAGGACTCCCATGGATATTGTTCTATTAATATATCAAACAATGCCATTTCCAACATCAAAATTTAAACTTCTTCACTGTTTCAAAATTGAAATTTAATACTCTGTTTCCAAATTTCCAGAACTGATATTTCACTTCCAGGCTATTCATTTGCATCTAGAATTTGCATTGCACAGGGATCATTTCATAATCCTTTGCTCAATAAACATTCAACAATAGTAACATAGATTACGCGCAACATGGTCGAGGAGTGAGCAACATCGTAAAAATCACATACAACACAACAAACAATGGAGGAAAGGACAGACTGTGGTTTATGATATAATCACCAATGCATTTTAAATCGCCACAGGGTTCCATGAAATGGCCCCAAAAGGGATTCCTTTGTATGACATAATTCAAAATTGAAACTTCAAATAACAAAGCTCCTAAAATTCGTTTCATTATGGTTCACAAAACTCATCCAACACATATATAATTCATCCATGGAGATATTCCCCTCATACAAAATCGAACACACAGTAGGTCATATCCCATAAACAAAGATTTTGCAATGTTGTTGTCACCCCAATATCTCTGCAACACAGATTGTATTACCAGACAAATGGGTGGGTTTAACATTCTTCCCATTTTTGCACAACAAATAATCAACTAAACTCATGACCACAAATGAACACAAACAATGCCTTTATCAAATTATGGATTGGCCACCTCCACAATAATTTCCAATACACGGGTTTCCATACATAACAGTGAAGAGTAATGCAGCAAGGGGGATGAGCAGACCGAATTGAGGGTTTAGCCAAAAGGAGCACAAGAAGCTTAAAATTTTTACAAAACTTCACATTTGTATTCACAGAGTTGTTACAAGGACACATGCACAATGAGAACAAAGACTAATAACTTAAATGACAGGCAGAGTGTTCATATAACCCATAGGTAAGGAGCAATGATATGCTCAGGGAAGAAACCCTAAACAAGAAACCAGAGGAAAGACAGGTCTGAGAGTCCCAACTGTATTCTTTCCCACAAGTAAAACACGAATACCATATACAAGAAGAATATCCACACAACTTTCAAATGTGCATGGTTCAAATACAACTCCACATATACCAACACTTAACCACTAATCCATACACAGACAAAACTCCATATATTATAACTTTGGAAATGCATGGGAAGCGAGCAAAATCAAGAACTAATTGTTGACTTAATTAAAGAGTAGAGCGAAACATTCATGGATGGAGAAACAATAAATCCATACATGTGTAAAAATTTCTAAGGAGAAACAACCAAGCTTGTATACCTCTTCCACGACCAAACAAAATGGAGCAACTGCAACCAACAATAGCAAATGCAAAATGACTAGGGTGGTGGGCTCGAGGAGGGTTATAGCGATGTGCATTTACTACACTTCGTATCTACATTCATCCATAGCCAGTATGAGAAACCTAACATAAAACACATCAACCACTAACTCCAAATCAATTTAATGCATGTCGAATACACCACCATTTCCCTAAGTCTCCAATTTAACAAATGCGCCAACCCTTGTTTAAAAACTGCAATGTGACATATYTCAAAYAGTTGCTAGGGATACCATGTTCTAACCTTACTTCCAATTCAAACAATTTGTGTATCCTTKTAGCATTAAATCACCACATCACACATATAACTTAAGCATGAAGTTTTGGTCCTTCCTCAAAATAAATRTAACATAATAATACGTGTGAGTGTTATATAAAAACAACATCATTCCCTTTTAAATCATATCACCCATAACATCATATCTGATTAATCATTCCGAYARAGATTTTAAACTCAAATAAACTATAGGGCTCATCTCAGCCAACTCATAAGCATGTAAAGCATAAATGTCGTCTCTTCATCATAGTCACACAAGTTACACAAGGGGTCCCATCTATTAGTATATTATTAAATATAGTTAAATAATAAGGCGTTTGCAATCATTTGCAAGCAGGTACCCTATGTTGCGCTTTTGGGTGTCAACATAGTCTTTGTCTCAAAGCTAGTGATGATAATACCAAATTATTTCACAACCATGCTAAGTCTTGACAGTCCAAGAATAATGTTTCTAGCATCACTTTGGAAGATGGCACAATTGTCTTTGAATTTAAAGACATCAAAGCGGTTTCCATGGCAGACTTTGCTAATATTTACACCCAATATGAAGCAATTGATCCCATTAATGTGAACACTATGATTGAGCACATTCCCCCTATTATCACGAATGGAGATAACTAAACTCTTTCCCAACCCATGTTTGAGTTTGAAATTTTTGCAGCTATATGGAATTTGGAGCAGGATAAAGCACCAGGGCCTGATGGCTTCTCCATTTCTTTCTACAAACATTTCTAGGAGCTAATCAAATATGACCTTAAACACATGATTTATTATTCTCATCAATCCTTAAGATTAGGAGGCAAAACCAACTCATCCTTTTTGTCCTTGATACCGAAAGAGGCCAACCCCTCCTCCTTCTCTAGATTTTGGAAGATTTCTCTACACAACCCTTCCTATATAATTCTCACCAAAATCATTGCCAACAAGATAAAATGTAATTTTTTCCAAAATCATTTCCCCTAATCAAGGAGGCTTCATGCAATAAATACAAATCCTAGACAAAATTGTGTTGGTCCAGGAAGTTATTCATACAAGTGTGAAGACCAATGACAAAGGAATGGTTATCAAATTTGATATGGCCAACACTTTTGATCGTGTCAAGCATGGTTTCTTATTTTAGGTTATGGAATGCTTTGGATTAAGCTACAACTTCATAAAGTGGGTAGATTCATGCATAAGTGGCCTATGGATAGCCCCTCTTGTTAATGGGAAGCCAACATAATTCTTTCAAATAAGCCAAGGCCTTCGACAAGGATGCCCACTTTATCCACTTCTCTACATACTTATGGCTAAATCCTTAAGTAGAAAACTCAAGAATGAAATATTGGTGAAAACATTTATAGGGATAAATATAGTGTGGGGAATCAAAAATATGAACCATTCTCAATTTGTAGATGACACCCTTTTGTTGGGAGGTGCCTTAGTGATCATTGTAGTCAGATTAAAACTTGTAGTCATATTTAAACAATTTTTAAACACATTCTTGGATGTTGCTTGAGGAATGGTCAACCACAAAAAATGTCATATTATGGGTTGGAACATTCCAATTCAGACTATGCATGCAATTTCTAGAGTTTTTGAATTCTCGTTAGTCGAGAAATGGTATTCTGTTCGATACCTTGGCATTCCTATCTCCATAAAGGCCACCTCATCTCAAGATTGGTTGCCAATAGTAAAAAAAATAAACTCCAAGTTCATTCACTGGGGAACACAATGGCTAAACCCTGTTGGGCGGATCACACTCATCAAAGATGTCTAAGCAGCCTTACCCTTGTATTAGTGCTCTGAGATATTGGCTCCCTGTGGCATAATAAATCATACTTTCATGAAGATTAGAAGGTTTATCTGGAAAGGCGGAAAGTCAAATCATAAAAAAAACCCATTTGGTTAATCAGAATCAAGTGATATGGCCCAAGGGCAGAGGAGGTTTGGACATTTGAGGGCTGAAGCTTATGAATATTTCAATGGGTGTGAAACTATTATGGAGACTTATCTCTGGGAAAACTGATTGATGGAAACGAGCGCTAATGAAAAAGTACTTCACAGGAACTAGACATATATGCCTAGAGAATCCACCCAAAGTGGAAAAAGGATCTCAAGTTTTAAAACTTATCCTTCCATCTACTCCTCTCATTCATGATAATCTGTCATGGATACCTGGAAATAGTGGGTGCATCAAAATCTGGGATGATAGTATTTTAGGAAAGGAACGCCTCTCGCATTGTATTGATTTTTCTCCTTTACTGGCTTGGATGTCTGAGCAAGGGAACATTGCAATTTTTTATTTTTTTGCATGGAATGTAATCCTTAGGACACATGATCAATGGCTGACCCTCACCCCTCCCACTCCCTTGTCATCATTGCTCAAATCACTTATCTTTTCCTTGCACAATTGCGCTCCTCGAAACAGAGATCAAACAGATTCTCTAGGTTGGGTCGATTCTAGTTACATAGTAAAAAAGGGTTACCATACCTTGCTAGAGGAATCCACCAATTACCATCGCTCAAGAATTTGGAAGGTTATTTGACACAATGACAGACTGCCTAAAATCAACACTTTTTGTTGGCCACTTGCACATAGAAAAATCCCCATGATTGATATTTGAAAAAAGAAGAAGAGGAAACACAAGACCATCTAGATGTGCTCTTTGTCTTGATAATGAAGAGTCGGTTCACCATTTGTTTGTGGATTGTTGATATATAAAAGAAGTATGGATTCTTTCTTTATAAGGCTTGATTCAAAGATTATTTTGGCCTCACTCATGCATTGATTACTTTACAAAGTGGTGGAAGAATTAAAATGTGAATTTTAGACATAAAACTCAATTTAGACAGTTGTGGTGGGAGGCCCTTCCCAATTATATCTATTAGAGTCTTTGGTTGACCAAGATCAAGAAAAAATTCAATGATGAATTGAGACAACCAAAACAAATGATGTGCAAATCCATCTCCCCACTTACATAATACATGCAATATCACCTCAAATGGCAAGATCAACAGGTTGAAAGTTATGAAGAGGAATGGATGAGTAAATTTAGGAGAAAACATAATCATACACCATCTAAAAGATTAGGCCCCTCTCTACCTAAATGGGAAATCAATAAATTTTAGTAGGAGTTTAAGGAGTGCATCAAACACGAGCAATCTAGCATCTTTGTCTTTGACGAAGATTCTCGAAACAACCCATGGGTGGCAAGCATGGAGGGGATTATTGTGATCCCTAAGGAAATATAGATATTTATTATGCATGGGGCCTAGGCTATGTTTCTAAAGATATCGTTGAATCCTATTCTCTATGGGCAGGCCTAAGATTCTCCAGAGACTTGGGAATTTCTAAACTCACTATTCTGGGGGACTTAATGATGGTGATAAGAGGAATGATCAAAAGGCACATTACTGGAAGTGAAATCATCATTGGAATTACGACCCACTCACTTTCCCTTTTATCTGAAATTGAGGAGTACTTCGTACACCATATCAAGCATGAACATAATTCCCATGTTGACCGGTGGGCTAAAGAAGGTACGTATTTAGAGGAAGGTATAGTGATAATCAATGGGTCTAAAGGCCCCTCCCTCTTTCTTAAACCATGTGGGAAATGATTTTAAAGAATTATAAAAGTGGCATAGATTGGGAATCATAGATTATAAGTTTAATAAACCTTCACATCTGATCGACGGTGATCCAACTAATCACATTAATTCAAATATGTGTGAAGCCAAGTGCATCCACATTGGCTCTCTCCCTGGTATGTGTGAAGTTATGGATAATAGTGCAATGGCTCTGGTCTCACTATTCCTTCCCTGTGGTAGTGGGGTTTGTTCTCTCATCCAACTTATTTTCCTTGAATCTTTTGGGAGCTCTTGCTACTATATCCTAGACAGTTTGGGCGGTTTTATACTTCAGTTGGAAATAAATAAGTATTGGTCCAACCCTCCTTTGATATTTAGGCTCACAATTCTTACAATTGGACACCACAAGTTCATTCCTCTTGTCATTGTAAATTTAAATCTCAATATTGTTGACTTTTTCCTTCTTGGAAGGGGGATTCTCAAGGGTTAAATGTTTCTTGGGTTCGATTATGCCTCTCTTGTCCTTGTTTGAAAGTATGGAATCAATATCGAGGGTGGGTTGATCCTTGGTTGCACCGTTCATGCCATTTTTGGTGGTTCTCACTTTCAGTTGACCACAATACGACACAGGTCCAACCTTCTTCTGAATCTCAGGTCTTCACATTTCTTATTTCTTTCTAGGCTTAATATCTTTGTCCTATTAAAATCCCATCTGAATTTAGAGGACCTTGTTCTCCCTATAAGTGACATTACTACAGGTTTGTGGTTTGGTTGTTTTGGGGTCTCTTCTTCTAGTTTGGTTGATATTATTAGAGGTGGTCCTACAGGGGGACTAAGCCCTAGTTACCATCATTTATTTTTCCTCTGTGATAGCAAAAAAATTTGTGTAGTATTCCAGATATAAAATAGTATGCAAAACAAAAATATTTTAGCAAGTAATGGCAGAACAACAATGATGTGACCAAAACAATACCAAAATAATACCAGAATAACACCAGAAAGAGCACCTTTATTAATGATAGCAATGTTCACTTGCCTCTTCTAGGGGTAAACCTCCAACATAGTAGAGCTCTATTACAATAATCTTCAAGACAAAACTTCTCATATCCTCTACTCCTATTTATAATAAATCTATCTATCCAAAAGAACAATGTAGAAGAAAATCCTTCTAGAAGTGGAATTTTCTATTAGGTCTTTTTACATTTGACTTATTCTTCCTTATTGCTAGGCCTTATTCATATTGGCCTTTATTACATGGAATTATATTATTCTACCTACGTGAGGGGTTAGGGAGGTTAGGTCCCTAACATGCCCTCCCCCTTGAAGAACAACCTATAGAACAAGGCTTAATATGTGGAGATTGTTGTAGAATGGTGGCCGAGTCCTATTTGGTGTCTTCTAGAGTTGTATCTTTCCATTGGAATAACACTTCCTTGATGGTGCGCTGATGGAGATGATGTTCTCATTGGTCCAAGAATTCTTGTGGCTACAACCCGATGGAACCTTCTTCATCCAACTCAAGGAGATTGGTTTGATTTTGGCACTTAGTTCCAATCACATTCTTTAAGCAAGAGACATGAAAAACAAGATGGAGCTTTGACTGATTGGGTAGAGATAACTAATAGGCCACCGATCCCAAGCACTTGAGAACTGTATAATGACTGTTATAGCACAAGTTGTAGGTTGGTCAAAGCTCGACCCAACCACAAAACAAGTGCTACAACTTGGGAATACTACACCCAATGTCACCTCGATGTAGGTCCCGCACTTCAAGGATGACTAGGTCACTCTAGGGAGGCGATATCGGTGACCTTAGGGAGATGGATCTGAAGATGGAGATAAGAGGAAGTGAAGCCCCTAGAGGTCAAGTCTAAGTGGGATGAAAGGTGGGAAAATATGCCTTGCAAGTCAAGTAATTGTTGCCCCATAGGTATAATACTTCTCTAGATATTTGTACCTTCCCAAGACACAAGAAAAGACACTTTACAATGATATATGTTAGTTGGATCAACAAGTTAATATTTATGTCCCTAATTTGCAGCAGTATATGGCAATTTATATCAGCAAATAAAACATCTAAATCAACATACAAATATCTAAACTAGTTAAGTAAATCAACATCAAGATTAGCAATGAATATAGGCTAAAAAGTGGCACTTAAGAAGCAAGAGAAGATAGCTGTTGTAAATATGTATTTTCTACAGAAAATTGCAGCCTTATGGCTGTAGCATTGAATGGCATGTAGTAGAAAAATCAACCACACAAAAGTGCCAAGAACTATCCCAAAAGATGCACCCTAGCTAGTAGAGTAAGTGAGGAAAATTAGAGAGCTAGTCTAGGGTTAGTTTAGGAGTTATGAGAGTGTTAGTGGCTAGGGTTATACATCCCTAATGGCTGTAGTTTAAAGTTTATAACAAAAATTAGAGTATTGGGAGAAAGGGGATGCCCTAGTGGGGGAAGACTCCTTTCAATGAGGCAAATCAACTTCAAGCAATAAAACTTTCAAAATGTAAAAAAATACGTTTCCCAAGGCAATGATTTTATATCTCCAATGCAAAAAAAGTATGACTAGTGCCTTTACTATTGGGTTAATGGAGTCAAATAAACAAGATCTATAGAAACTACCTCCTTAGGGGTGTAAGCCCTTTTACTTCCCAAGGCAATTTCTAGCCAGGGTTTAAGATAAGAGGGTGTATGCCCTTATAATTCTCTTAGCAAAGCCTTGTATAATCAATGAGATGAAGCAATAAAATGATGAAGACTATTATGGGGGTGTATGCCCTTATACTTCCCACCTATCTCCTATCATAACAATACTTGAATTGAAAAAATGATAGCATAATAGTAAATGACCATACCAAGATCAAGAGAAATGCCAAGATAATCCACCACAAGAGCTAGAAAGCATCATCCAAAGATAACTCTAGACCTCCTCCATCAACCATTCATAAACATAGACATAAACAAGTGCACAAGAGATAAAAGAACCAAGTGTGGCGCAAATTTCAGACCAAGTCCTCTCACAAGAGGGAGAGTTATGTTTAAAATGAGATCTTATGATCTCTATTTATACAAATGTCACCAAGGTGACTTATCCACAAATTCATGAGTAAAACACAAGATTATGGGTCAACAACCCTAATATTTCCCCCTCTCACAAAGTAATTCATTTGAAATTCTCTTTTTCACATAAGAAAACCCTAATTTTAGAAGGACGTCTCCGCTTTATGGGGTGTTTTTCCACTTTGAAGAAGTCAATGGTGTTGGAGAAGCATGGGTGTTGAGTTGAGAAAAATGTACAAATATTGTCCTCATTAATATGGTTTGTGATATATTCTTTGTTGACTTTTCGATTAATTTGAAGTAATTAGGAAAGAAAATGGTTAGAAAGTCTTTTAGAAATATTATTGAATGATATTAGATATTTTCTGAATTTTGGTTTGAATTGTTTTGATTTTATTGCAGAAATGGACAATTGTTGTTAAATCAAGATAGTTAAGAAAATCATGAATATGCATAGGCCATTGGAGATCGAAGAAATCAGGCACAAAACAATTTAAAGGAAGATTGACTCTTTATTTTGTAATCTTCATAAATAGTAAAAGCAATCCTGAGGATCTCTCGATCCTCAAGATAACTTAATTTACTTATTTCAATGTAATATATAAAGGATAGTGAACAATAGAGAGATAACCAAGGATTTTAACCAAACATTTGTATCTCTTAATTATTGACATTTTATACAACAATCAATTGTAAATGGTTTATCAGTTATGGAATTAATGAAAGCTTCAAGTATTTTGATCATCCTTTCGTACTGAGTTTTTAGTAGCAGTATGTTTTGAAGACCATGGGCCCAGTCGGAAGGAGTTACTGTCTCACCTGTAATCGTATCAATTCTGTTTTAGTTCTGTGATTTGAATTTCCTTGCAATAGTTAAGATAAATTTGTGAGTGTGTTGATTCTTTTAGGAATTGGTTATGCTGTTCATTTACAGAGAATATATGTTTCATTTGAATATTATCGATTGTTGTTCCATTTCCAATTGCTGTTAGTTTATCGTTTGTGAATTCCTTTCATTTTTGCATTGACTGTTCTTTTCACATTTGTTGTTCCGTTTATCAAATTCACATTTATTGTTCCTTTCGTTTAATTCGCATTTGTTGTTCCTACTTAAACATTCAGTAATTCACTGTTCCTTTTCAGTAGGTTAAATAATCATTGAGAGATTGATTCATTAAGTGTTTTCGTAGTTTAAATTCCCGTTTCTTAGATAAATGAATTCGGTAAGTTGATTTATTCTTGGATTTGTGGTGTGTTCTTGTTCAGATTACAATTCTGTTGAGTGAGTTATTAGTTTCAGAAGTTTTTAATGAATGAGTGAAGAACTTGATTATTGCAGTAATTTAGATAGACTCAGATTTTCTTTAGCTGAATTATCTACATGATATAAACCTCTACGACTATCTGCATAGACTTTGCTGACATTCTTGAAAGAGAAGACAAATCCTCGGTTGATAAATTAATGTCATACTAAGGTTGTTTTGAGGACATCTTTAGAGCCCAACATTTTGGCGCCGTTGAAGGGGAGAATGTCAAAGATAGCATAGGTTGCATCTCTGGAGGAGGAGGTCTTGAAAATGAAAGGTAAGAACCTATGTAGGCAACAAGTAAAATGCTTGTGCCAACACCTACCTTCAGATGATGCATAGAGGTTATATAAGTGCATAGAATTTGTGTCTGTGTGTATGACTAAGAAGAAAGAACCTGGAAAATTAAAGCCCCCACCAAAAACTACAAAAGCCCAAGGCCCGGTCCCCCCTGGAAGGAGCACTTTCATAGACGAAATCATCCAAAAAGCTTAATCTCAAGCCTTAGTTGGACCTCTAAAAGGTTCTACCTGAATCCCTCAAGCAACAAATTCACCAACTACAACTCATGCTGAGATTCATAGCGGGACTGAAAAAGTTTCCAAAATACACATACTCCACATTCCCGTCCTTTAGATGAGGGAAATTCTTGTAATTTGAAAGAAGGAGAAGGGGAGACTAGTGGGATTGCTGAGGCAAACCCACCACCACATGAACCTGGATCTCCTATGATTATGATAGGAGAAGAAACACCTGAAATCCCAGACATAGGTAGCGCAATTAAATATCCTAAGGGACCAAGTAATCAACCACCCCGAATAGAACACCAAGACCAAGAAATCCCTGAAGGTTATTGGCACATTTTCAACCAAATGGCACAACAAAATCAGCCGCGACCTTAGACTTCCACTTTGGAATATCCTATAGTTGATCCAGTTGCTAATGCACCAATGAAATCCATTCCACTACATAATCTTCTGACCTTCAATGGATTGATCTCAGAAGATCCTGACACGTTCTTATTTGAGTTTGATATAATGTGTAGAGGCTATGACTACACCTATGAACCCTAGAAACTAAATCTATTTCCTTCTACTTTGAAGGGAGCAACTTTACGATGGTTTATGGGATTAGGGGGAGGAACTATAAATTCATGGGATGAAATGAAACAAGCCTTCCTTATGAAATATCAAGATTGCTGTAGAACCAGGGATTTAAAGGATGAAATCTTTAAAATGACTGCAAGAGAAAATGAAACACTAGAAGAATATGTTGAAAGATTTCAATATAACCTACAAAGATCACCCTATGGTACATTACCAAGTGAGGTACTTAAAGTCACTCTTATAAAAGGTATGAAGGATGAATGGGTAGAAACATTGAATTTAATGGGAAAAGGTGATATTTATCAAGAAACATATGATGACATTGTCCAATTGTGTATTAGGTGTTCATGTGGTAGTACATGAACCAGATCGGGAATACGAGTCCCCATCACCAGAAACAACAACATCACTAGTGGGAGCGTCACCCGAGCATACATTGGTAATCTTTTAGAAAATTTTAAAACTGACATTTTGAGTACTTTGACTACACAATTGGATGTTCTATAGGTCAAACAGAAACAAGAAGAAGCAGAACAATCGTTGGCCATATCTTGTCCACGATGTAGAAGGAAACATGGTTTGAGGGAGTGTCCCTTGGATGCAATTCAGAATTGCTCCATCTGTGCCAAATACCATGCGATAGAGCAATGCCCATCACTCCCATGACTGAAAGTTGTCTTTAAAGAAGCAGAAGAGGAAAAATAAAAAATATATCTGATGGTTCAGCGTCACCAGTGGCAAGATTGACCCCCAGGTATGCTACAAGATCCTTCTTCTTTCTTTTCTGGGCAGTATAATCAACAACATAATTTTGGAAATGCATGGCAGGGCCAACTATTTTCTAACCCCACCTGGAAGTCCCAACAATATCCTACTACACCCTGGGAAAATCAACCAATGGTTAATCCTACTTGGCCTAACCTGCAATACCCTACCCCATTTTGACAGAATTCAAATAATAACCCTTATCTTTCACAGTGGACTAACACAGTTGCCCAAGCCCCATGGGATTGACCAATCAACCCATGGGAATGGCTCCTCAAGCTTAGACCACTTTAAAATCTCCACTTCAATTACCCCAAAATCCTCAACCTCAAATGTGCCCTCAATTACGACCTCAACCCAACTTGAATCTTAATAAAAGACCATTCCAACTCGTGCAAATTGTCGATAATTTGGAGGGTGAAACCAACTCTGTAGGGTGCAACGAACTCTGGTTGAGATCAGGGCATGTAATTTCTCCTGAGGGAAGAAACATTCATCAAGAACAAGAGAATGAGAATTATATACAACCAACAATAAAACCATCGACTATGGTCATAACAAAAGAAGCAGAACAGGGGGAAAACACAGTCGAGCAACAAAATCTTGGTGAAGACATAATTTCTCCTCCCCCATTTCCTGAGAGGATAATGATAGCAAAACCAATTGTATATCCTAAGTTTGATATCATCGGGGAACTAAATAATCTATGTGTTAAAATCCCACTCCTACAGGCTTTACAAGATATTCCTATTTATGCAAAAATAATCAAAGAATTGTATGGGAAGAAGCCTAGAAAGAAAACTAAGAATCCATCAACTGTTCATGTGGTAGGAACTTTGTCCGTTCTTATTCTAGGCAAGCAGGAGCTAGTCAAATATACAGATCCAAGGAATCCCGTGGTAACGGTTCAGATACAAGTTTGTTCTTTTCCAAATACACCAGTGGATTTGGGGGAAGCCATCAATATTCTAACTACCGAGACCTGTAATATCTTGGGTATCACCTGCTTCGAACCTACTTCAACTATCTTGGAACTGGTTGATAGATCAGGGGTTAAACCAGTGGACACCTTACAGGACATAGAAATTTTGGTCGACTCCTGGGAATACCCAGTTGATTTTCTAATTATCGACCCAAGAAGTAGACTTGATGGAAACCCATTGATATTGGGATGACTGTGGCTAGCAACAATAGATGCATACATAGGATGTTGTACATGCAACATAAAAATTGCTAGGGGAAGTGTTGTCAAGAACCTTATCCTGTATCCTCCAGCTAAACCAAGTCTTCATGTCATACATCAACAATTGCAACCACCTAGATATCCAGAATAAAACCTACGATCTCCTCTCACACTGGAAGAAGCTCTTGGGCTCAAAACCCAACTAGAAGATGATGTGATCAAAAACTTCATTAACAACCCAACAATTATAAGCAACCCAACATGTCAAATGCTAAAAGTTGTTTTAGATAATGAAGCACAGGGAGATCCTTTGGAATAATTGATGGAGCAACAGATTCCCACTACTATTGTCCATAACAACATTTCRGTTGAAATCGCACCAAGAGGATTTCTGAATATTAATGCCGATTTGAATGAGCAACAACAACAAAAATTGATTCAGATCCTTTCTAAATATCAACAACATTTTGCTTGGGAGTATCCCGACATTAAGGGAATTGATCCCCACTATGTACACATCATATGTATATTGAAAAATATTCCTGACCCATCCGACAACCCCAACGAAGATTAAACCCTCATCTTAGGGACATTGTCAAAGAAGAACTACAAAAACTGTTGGATGCAGATTTTATATATCCTATTTCATATAGCCAATGGGTCTCTCCAGTAGTAATCATCCCTAAGAAGAATGGGAAGTGGTGAATCTATGTAGACTACATAGAACTCAATAAAGCTACCCAGAAGGACCACTTTCCCCTACCTTTTATTGATCAACTCATTGATACTTTAGGAGGGAAGCAATTTTTCTCCTTCCTAGATGGCTTTAGCAGTTATAATCAAATTCAGATTGCTCTGGAAGACCAACATAAAACTACATTTACATGTCCTTGGGGTACCTTCGCATATCGAGTATTTCCCTTTGGATTATGTAATGCTCCAGCTACATTCTAGAGAGATATTTTAAGCATATTTTCTGATTTGATTAATGAAGGACTTGAAGTTTACATGGACAATTTCACCCCTTATCGCACTGAATTTGATCAAGCTTTAAGCAATCTGGATAAGGTACTAGAACGATGCATTGCTACCAGGCTATGTTTCAGTCACGAGAAATGCCATATGATGATGACTGAAGGTGTGGTACTAGAACACTATGTTTCTGTAGATGGAATCAAGGTAGACCCAACAAAAATATAGGTAATATTTAATATGCCTACACCTCGTACACAAACTGAGGTACGTAGTTTCCTTGGCTGTGCATGAATATATCACAGATTCATAGAAAAATTTTCACGGATAACTGCACCTTTACATGCTTTAACTGGTAATGTGGATTTTTAGTGGTCTGATAAGTGTGATGTTGTATTTGAAAATCTCAAAAGGATGGTTTCAACAACACTGGTGTTGAGAGGACCAAACTGGAAATTACCATTTCACATCTCTTTAGATGCATCGGATATCGCCATAGGCGCTGTCCTTGGACAGGAAGAAGACAAGAAACCTTATGTTATTTATTTTATTAGCAAACATATTACTCCTGCCGAATTAAATTACACAGTAACAGAAAAATAATTTTTAGCTGTTATACATGCTATTAATAAATTTCGCCACTATATAATAGGCTATCCAGTTATTCTGTATACTGATCATTCTGCTATCAAATATTTATCTAACAAACCAATTACTAATGGATGGGTTACTCGGTGGTTGTTGCTATTACAGGAATTCAACATCACCATTAAGGATTGGCCCATGAGAGAGAATCTTGTTGCAGATTTCTTGTCTCACATACCCAAAACAGATAACTCTTTGATAGTTGAAGACCAATTTCCAGATGAACACTTGTTCGCTGTCACTATTAAGATGCATTTGTACACTGACGTGGCAAATTATCTGGCAGCTGAGAAACTACCAACACACCTGTCATCAAGAGAAAGGAAGTTAATCTTTCACCGCAGTGCACAATTCACCTAGATTGGTGGATATCTTTTCCACATAGGGTCTGATCTTTAGATCCGAAGATGTGTCAGAGATGATGAAATTTACGATGTCTTGAAGGTGGGTCATGATGAGCCCTGTGGAGGACATTTTGCAGACCGCATAACTAGACATAAGATTTTACAGATGGGCTACTATTGGCCCTCAATATTCAAAGATGCAAAGAAGTATTTCTAGGCCTGCGAAAACTGTCAGAGGATGGGCTGACCAGGCCAAGCTGATGAAATTCCCCTACAAGCACAAGTGGTGGAAGAACCTTTTGAGAGATGGGCACTGGATTTTGTTGGCCCCTTCAACCCAAAATCAAACTAGAAATCTTATATACTAGTTGCAACAAACTATATGACCAAGTGGGGAGAAGCAGTAGATTTTCCAAATGCAACTGAGGAAGCAGTCATTCAATTCCTCTTTGAATTATTTGTATGCTATGGATTACCCAGGGAAGTAATCACTGATGGAAGGTTGCAATTTACAACACATAAAATCTCATCCACTCTGCACAATTATCACATTAAACACAGAGTTACCTCCCCATACCACCCATAGGAAAAAAAACAAGTGGAAAGTACCAATAAAGTCTTGGAGGCAATCTTGACAAAAATAGTCTAAAAAAACCATCAAAATTGGGCAACCGAGCTTCCAAATGCCTTATGGGCCTATCGTACAACATGGCGTAACACTACTAGCTACTCTCCTTATGACCTAGTCTTTGGCAAAGAACCTATCTTTCCAATTGAATTTGAGATCAAGACTCTAAGAATGACCCAGGAGTTGGACTGGATCTTACCAAAGTACACACACAGCGTTACAACAACTCAATGAGTTAGATGAAGCACACTTGTTTTCCCTTCAGCGCACAACTGTTATTCAGTAGTAGAGAGCTAGCTGGCACGACAAACATATTAAGAAGATATCCTTCCAGAAAGGTGATTGGGTGCTTCTGTATGATTCCAAATTTCAGGATTTTTCCGGGAAATTGCAGACAAGGTGGTTGAGACTGTATGAAATCAATGAAGTTCATGATAATGACACTGTCACTTTATTTACCATCGATGGATCTGGTTCTCCTTTTCTGGTAAATGGACATCGACTACGACTTTACAATCAACCACTTTCAAAAGAATCATGTTTCCAAGAAGTAAGTAATGATCCTACTGTTCATATTTTACCTGGTTGGGAAGGTAACCCAACAACCTCAGTTCCGTGAAATTGTTGTCTTTCCAGCACCGTACATATTGTATATAGTTTTCTTTAAAAATTTGATTGAGTTTTTAGGTTTTTACTTTCTAGGAAAGTCAGTATAAAGAGATTTGGAGAATAAAAACTAGAAAAGATGACTGTAATGAATA
>JASDQU010096176.1:10152-21721 GCA_032191745.1 Picea mariana | reverse complement strand
TGATTTCCATCGGGCTCATGGGATTGTTGTAAAGAAGTTGTTGGTTGCATATATGCTACGATCTCGGACTGCTGTTCTGGATTGATGATAGATGAAGCCTCGGCCATGAAATTGCTGAAGAAAGTGTCCATCCCTTGGACTTCGGGTGAATCAGAAGAAGGTGTATATGGTTCGTTGGGATCGTTCAAATCTGTGACCATGAATTTAAGATAGCGTTCATGATTCACCCTGATCTTGTTGGGCTTACCGTTCTCTGGAAGCCATAAGTGAGACCAATTTGTTGCGAAGTAACCATGTAGCTTCTCCGACCAGTCCCTGCTTAAAAACAGACCATACACTTCTAGAATATCCACAACGGTTATATCAATAACCTGATGAACCTTAGGGTTAGACGATAATCTAATCAATACATTTTTTAGTTCGCCTATAACCTTAACATTCGTCCGATCAAGTTGTATGATTTTTAAAGTAGATGGTTCCACTTCAACATTAATATTTTGGTAGATAGACCATGGCATCACATTGGATGACGCTCCTGAGTCAACCATACAATTATGCACATTTCTGTTGAAAATCTCGAAAGTTAAAAGAAAAGGAGGCACATTCTTGCGAGTGCTAGGGGTAATAGCTTGTGGCTTCTTACTCGCAACTTCTAATGCTGCTTTATCTACATTATTTACATTATTTACAAGGGCTACAGGAAGGCTTCCTTTATCTTGAGGATCAAGATTATTTTTAGTGGAAGTCTTCTGCGGAACTTTGCTTTGCACAACCTTGTTACCGTTGGAATTGCCATTTTTTCCATTCTCTGAAATATTTTGCAACATTTTTTGTAACAGAAATGGAAACTTCAATAACTCATAAATAGAAATGTTAGCCCTTAAAATTTTAATATCTTCAACAACATCATAATCTAAGTTAGGGCTGACATTACTCTGTTTAGTTTTTGCTGATTTAGATGGCTTTGGAGGTGTAGTGTTCTCGGTAGAAGGCTTGTTTGCTGTCTTACTCATAGTGTTATAAGGGTGAACAGTCTCGAAGTTCGCTTGAAAGATGCTATCTGAGAAGTGTCCAAAGATGTTTGGAGAAGACTCTTCTTCCTGAACTGTCTCTTGTTCAACTACCTCCTGAGGAATCTCAGGAGGCATCAAGTTATCTTGGGCTTCTAGAATTGTTTGAAGGGCACATTGCAAACTTTCTAGATTTAAGCCTTCGGGGTTTGGATTAGGTCGGTTGGTAGGAAAAGGATTTTGGAAAGGGGGTTTGTAGGGTCCTTTACTTGAAGAAGCTTCTTCAGTTGACCTTTTTAAGTCTATAACTTGATTTGACAGTTTTTGAACAACTTTAGTTAAATTTTCCAAATCAGAGTTTTCAGGTAGTGTTTTATTTTGCGTAGGTCCGGGGAGAATTTCAATCTTCTTTTTGGAAGAAGAACTAGTTTCAGTTTCGTTGCTAGAAGAGTCTTTAAGACTAAGTATGTCTTTTTCAATGTGTCTGGCCTCCTCGAAGGCCTCTAACAACGTGGCTTTCTTGGATCGTTTAACCCAAATAGCTATACTTTGATGTAAAGCTTTAGTGTAGTAAGCTATTATAAGACTCTCAGCAGGCATGGAATCTACAGGGATTCGGTTTTTAGGTGTTAAGAATCTTTGATTAAAGTCTTTAACTTTTTCTTTTGGGTTCATTTTTAAACTAGAAAGGTCCATGACTAAAACTTCCGGAGGCTTACCGTCTCCAAACTTTTCCAAAAAGCATGACTCAAACTTTTCCCAAGACATGATGGTATGGGGTTGCTGGGCAAAGTACCATGTCGATGCATTACCCTCAAAAGTATAAGGGAACAACCTACAGACAACGTCTTCATGTTCAACATTGCGGAGTCTAATGGCTAACATAAATTTTTTAATACTTCAGCTATCTGTTTGGAGTCAGGATCAAACTTGGGAAGCCATTTCTTCGGGTGTTTAGGTAAAGGGTGTTGGGCTCCAGGTACAGCTACAACATCCTAATCAAGCTAGGGTCTAGCAGGGTTGTTCTGATTTTCCATTGGGGTAGTGGGTGTGGAAGGCTTAGAAGGTGAATTGCCTTCGTCTGACGAGGAATCTTCTCCAGAAGAAGAAGGAGATGAAGGAGGTGGTGAAGGAGGTATCCAAGATCCTCCTGCAGCAGGATTTGTGATTGGATCTGTAGGATTCACAGTGAGGTTAGTGTCACCTAATTGTTCTCTGATATCAGAGAAGTCCAAAGGTTGACCCCACGGATGGTTTGGTTGCCTAAGACGAGCTAAGGCACTATGTTTTTTAATGAGAGATTGACGAACAATCTCTTTTATGTCACCACCTGTAGGATTAGGGGTTGCTGGCTCAACTGTGACCTGTGGATCGTCGGTTGAAGTAGTTGCTGTTTTAAGGGGAATATTATCATGTGAATGGATTCTAGTCACTATAGGTGAGCGATTAGGGGGGGGAGGAGTGTTGCGACCGCCTCATGCCATTAATTAAGTTTAGGCCCTCCTTCTAGCGCCATTGGTTGACGGGCGAAATTGTCCGCCAGTCAACTGAGAGAGTGGAACCGGTCCGGGGTTGTCTAATAACCCAAGCCGTTTGGAATGAACCACACTGATGGGTTTAGCGGCTCTGTTAGCCGATCTAAGGTCCTAGGAAAAACCAAAGAGAAAACTAATCTAAACTAACTAATCTAAGTAAAACTAAACTAACTAAAACTAAATAAAACAAACTAAACTAACTAAAACTAAATAAAAAAAAATACTCTAACTGATCTCATTAATTAAAACTAAATAAAACAAACTAAACTAACTCTATATACAAACTACTAATTATTACTATACTAACTACTAACTGAAATATAACTTATTCACAAAATATACATTATCTACAATTTACAGATTTAAGTAAAACCTGGAAAACTCATTTACTTTCTGCCCTAAGACAGAGAAAGATAATTTTGTTGATTTTATAATTTTATAAACAAGAAATAAGATAGAAAACTAACTAAACTAAACATTAAAATACTAACTGCACATATATCTAACTAAAATACTAACAAATATACTAAACAAATAAACAATAAACAGACCTGGAAACACTCCAGATTTGTCCTGTGTATGATGACTTCGAAGCTGGTCGGAGGAAGAAAACTCGCACCGGATAATCCAGAAGCTTCTCGTAAACAATAGGTTGCAATTCTCTTTGAGTTGTTTACAGGACAAACAAGACATAAAAAATCATAACAATTATATGATTTATAAATCTCTGCAACAAGGTAAACCTGTTATGCAAAAACTTATACTTAATAATCCAATTAATGAAGAAGAGAAATCTGTCGTTCACAAACTGAATCAAGTAACTGCTATGTTTTTTTAAGTGCTGGAAGAAATCAGATCTGGATTATATTGATTAAATCATATCATTTGCAAAAGACTAAGATAGCTAAAGTAGTCATTAACCAAATGCAAATAGATACACATAAACATGAAACAAAACATTGATATTATGAAAAGCTAAAGCTGTAACAGAACATCAATCTCTGTCTCAGTCTGTATTAAAATTCCATATCCATGTTCTCCCACGAATGAGGATGGTGTTATTACAAAAATAATAAGTATTTATAAGTTTTTCCACAGGGTAAAACCTCCCTGTGGACAATATCAAATTGTTTACATAATCTAGGAAAATATTCCCAAGATCAACTAAACTAGGAAATTAAAATGAAACTAAAACATCCAAATATCCTCTAATCTGTCCATCAAATCCCATGCAATTCGAATTCACCTGAAAAGGATCCAAAATAGACAAGTTAGAAGACTCTTTTATTAATAAAATGATAAAAATTAAATTCTATAGACTAGCTACAGAATCATTTGATTCTGTAGCTAGTCAAAATGAGATACAGAATCAGCATCAGAATCGATTCAAAATCTTTTAAAAGAATTAAATCTAATCATCTTCCAATAACCACTTCAAAATGAATCAAAATGATTTTATCATTTAATATTAAGCAGGGTAAAAAATGATTCAACCGAACACAGAGATAGGAATACTCTGTTCCTCTGTTACCACAAAATCGGATCCACAGAGTCATAATCGAACAGTAATAAGATTGTTTCATATCCAATTGAAACTGATAATCAAACATATCGTATATGATTGTGAAATAATAGATACAATTCGATCCAACAAAATCATTTTCCACTCGTTATAGCTGTAATGATATAGCAAAAGATTCATACATTTAATCGAATACAAAGACAGAAATACTCTGTTTTGATTATTGTTATAATTCGGGTAAATGAAATCATATGTAACAGCATCATAATCGTGTCTTGACAAATCGAATCTCTCTGTTATGAGATCGTTTTGATTTTCAATTGAAAACAAATCGCAAACACTTCGTTACACTTGTCTCATCAACAGGAGAAATCATCGAACGATAACTGTATAGCAAGCGATTTTAGCTGTAAACGAATTCAAACCATAACTGACACATAACCAAAAACGTAACAGGATTTTTCATAGATTTCGATTGTTGATCCTTGCACAACAGGCAAACAAGATCGATTAATTTTGATCACAATCGTTTCAATCGAACAAATCATATCAAGATTTGACCAATTCATTACATAAATTTAAAATACAGAGCATCAATTATAATCTGAATTCAACTCATAGGACAGACTTGCTAAATTTGAATAAGAGCGAATCGATTCGTTAAGATTTTCACACAGTGTTATGATTCAGATTCATTCCCGATTCAGGCGCGAATGTTATTTGAGCGTAACGTTTTCATCAAAGAGACAGAGTCATTATCCTTAACTTGGAAACAATCAAATGACACAACATCGTAACAAGTATCTTCTCGAAAACGTTTACCAGTCATAGCATACCAATGATAATGAAATCGAATCCGAGCAAAATCGTAACAGTCAAACTTAATAAAACCATTTACCAACCATAGCACATGGATGATAACCAAATCAAATCCGAGCAACATTGTGTTCTAAACTGAATATGAAAAATCTTCTTTTCAAATCGGATACAAACCAATTCATTTGAAGGCTAAGAATCCAACAAATTCAAACTCAAATCCAATCAAAATCTATTGATTTCTATACTGGGAATAATCGAATCGTATACCGAATCAAAATTCTTTTTTATTCAAAGCAATGATATATATAGAATGCACGAAATATAACAGAGCTAATTCAAAATGTGAACAGAACTGTTTAAAAACCGAATACAAATCATTATAATAACCTAGATTATTTACAAACAAAACGATCAAATTTTCCATACCTGTGTAGCGACAAGGCTGCTTGATTATACCAACTTGGAGTTTACAACAGCTGTGGCTGATTCCACATTTTTAAACAGGATAGAGCCGGTTGTCTTCTGTTTTTTATCCGTCACCTGGAGCTTGGCCTTGTGACTAGTCAGGACTGCAATCTTGTCTTCCAAAGATTGAATCTTTGACTGGAGTATCGAGACATCAATATAATACCGCTCCAACCATGAATTGCACTGATCACAGGGTGACTGTGTGGGTTTAGATAGATCAGGTGAGGGTTTGGTGAAATGACCGAGGGTTTCACAAGGCAACGTAATGCCTGGGTAATTAGAGTCGTCCTTTAGGCAGGGGGGTAGGTTTGATACAAAATCATATGAGGGTTCGGCACACAAACCTTGCGAATAGGGGCATTCGCTAGCCAAGAAACGCTCCACTTCGGAATCAGAGTCCTCACTCAAGACGATAGGGTTTGGCTCAACAGGGGGTTTTGGCTTGTTCCTTTCCATCCGTGAAATCAAACGTGAATTCTTTTTCCCTTTGGCGTTTGCAGTGAGGGTTGCCTTGGGATTTTTGCTCATAGGCTTTGTAATGGCTTCTGCACTCTTAGTTACAGTGTCAGGTAAGTTGATAGGAGGGTTGGCTGAGGGTTTAGGCAGTAGTAGGTGCAAAGGTAGCGGTGGTTCGGCCTTAGTCTCAGTTACCACAGGTTTATCAACCTGTACAGGGTCGGTGTCCTCAAAGCCATTACGGGCGATGAAGGCCTTCCAGCTGTCACCAAGAAAATTCAAATGATAAACAACGATGAGCTTAATAAGCCCATGGTGAAACAAGCTGTTGTCAGCTTTGTGCCTCTTATATTTTTTAGACATTTTATACAAGCTCCGATGAAAATAGAACGACATGTTTAGAGGATAACCTATAAAAATCATCAATAGACGCAGGTGGTAGAGGAAGACAAGCCCGTATCGACCTTCGCAGGTCACAAACTACTTGATTATCATTAATAAATCGTGCCGTCATTGCTTAAGCATAATCACGGGCATACCTCTATCACAGGAGGTGATTTTGCGAGATTGAAACAACAACGTCCACGACACTTCCTCGACCTTGCAATTCTTAAACCAACGCTGTCCAGAAATAGATAACCCCGTGGCCGAGCTGATGAACTGTTCATTAATATCTAACTGTACATCTCTGACCTTGGCTCGACAACCATCGAAGGTCATGGAAAACTGTCGAGCTACGCAGAGGTTAAAACCCTCAAAATGTTTCAGAAAGGTAAGCCATCCACTGTCTACCAAATCTTGGCGGGCATTATCAAACATCAACATGGCTTGGTTGCCATTGGGTTCAACTCGCACGACTGGTGCCATGGAGTTGAATGCATGGTAAGGGAAGGGTTTGAGTTCACCAACGCATACAGGGGCAGAGCTATCCGAATCAACAACAATGAATGAGCAAAAGGGGTAAGCATTAATGCGCGCAGGCGAAGGTGGTGGAGTCTGCCATGCATAATATTCATTACACCAGTACAACCGCCAATTTACATAGCTATTTACTCCATAATAATAATTCAACCATTAAATCATGTGTACAACCAATGAAATGAAATGTGTATACCAATACGCGCCAACACTATGCCATAGTGTTTAAACACCCGACATACAAATCAACACCAAAATCAACTATGCGCCAATGTATTGATTCATATAAACAAAGTTTAACCAAGGTTCCAAATGATATTCATATTCGTTGACAAACCAATAAGTTATGAAAAAATTAACATAGGGATTACATCATATACAAAAATAAAAAATTTAATCAAACCCCTATGCATTTCATAGAATCAATGATCAGGCAAGTTATATAAAGTGCAAATCCAAGTGCTAAATGCCTTCAATAAAACCAAGTTATACAATCAATCGAAGTATGAGAAATGATCAAAGGATATAGCCAGTCATGTAATGATCAATGAAAGGTAAGCACAATATAAATATCCACAGTTCAGATAATGATCGAAAAACAACTTCGAAAGGAAAAGTTTTCACGCTTACAGTCGTGAAAACTTAACGAAGACAAAAGTGTAAATGTCGCAAGAAATGAAAATGTCGTCTATTTGAAAAATGCGATGAAAACTTGATGTTCGCAAGACATAGGTGTAGGCAACTTATAGGATCATAGAAAAAGGTGAATTGGCTGCCAACAAGAGCATGCTAAAAAAAACCATTTTCACAGAAAAATTTTGTTTTGCTTCTCGATGACAACAAGGGTTAGATCTCGGTTAACTTACCCGGAAAATGCACCTTTTCCTATCTGTTTCTGATTTTTTGAGATCGCACAGGGCCCAGGGAAAAGAGAAAACGCAGATCTAAAAGAGTAGCAACCTGGAAACAAATAATATAAAACCGAAATAAAATCGAAAAAATACTCTGCAAAAATTTTAATAGGGCGCATTCAGGCTTTATACCTCCGGATCTAGTTGAAATGGCCGTATTGTGGGCAAACATAAACCTTTTCGAGTGAAATGAAAAGCATTCTTGAATGAAACGAGCACTCCATACACAATGGAACAGTCCTCTCAGCCCAAAAATGTACAAAAATGGTAGAAAAAGGAGATGAGCCAACTCGACTTCACGATCTCGATCTACAACAGGAGCGAGTCTTCAAACATGCTCTAATACCATGTTTAACAACACAAGTATTCCAATAGAGGATGAAAACCTTCAGTAACCACTCACACAACTAGATCAAAGATCAACACATTGATGTTTTGACGTGGTAAAACCCTTATGAGGAAACATCCACGACCCCAACCAATGTGTCCACTTGGAGCAGTTTATTAATGCAAAAGAGAAAATATCACAGAGAGATTTTACAAGACAGTTTCTCACAATCGATCATCGACAAATTACATTCCATACTCTTTAAATAGAGATCATGGAACAATTGGGTGTTAAGCCACATATCAATGTCCGTTAAGATCGAGGAGAATATGAACCATTAGATCACTCTATGTTGGGAACATATCATGACCATCAGATTTCCTAACTATAAATGCATACTAAAGAAACACACTAAGGAACACACTTTTACCTACCGACACATTAGACTAAGCAGATCTTAACTAACTCCTAAATGTACAAATATCCTAACACCTGGTAGCTGCAACTTGCTTTACATATATGAACACGACAAACACAATATTATGCACTTTTGATAAGATTGCCTCTATGCCATGAACCCACAAATCCAATTCAATTTGAAATCCAAAAGCAAACAAGTGATACTTTCAAAAACACATTTCTCTTTATGATTGAACACAAAAATTGAATGCATTTGACCAATTTTTTTTTATCATAGCCAACATGTAAGGATATTGGGTTAGTGCAGTGAGGGAAGAGGCTCAAAATTTAAGAAGTATGCATTTGTAAAAGAGACATGAAATCCACATTGGTGTAGAGTATGTGATACAATGACAAATTTCATTTTCAATTTGGGTGTGTGTGTTATAGTTCTTTAATGCATTTCTCATATGACCATCTATTAGTTTTTTTTAAGAACAAAACTCAACACTTGCACTATTCAGTCAAGTGTCTTCTGTATACGAACACACAAATTTTTAACCAGTTCGAGTAACTACTTTTATGAACAGATCAAGATACATAGCCGGATATATATAAGCATGCAATTAATTTGTGAAACTAGAGATGATTTTTTTTTTAAATGACACATCATATACAATCTTCAGTTATATGAAAGGACACACACGTATTTTTCCATAAATTTAATCACATAATGTTCATAGAATGAATTCATACTTATGTGTGTGAAATGAGTTCGAAGAAGGAGGCTTATGTGGGTATGTTCAATATCTTTGTTTGAGGATGGGCTGTGGTGAAAATGACTTGACCTTTGTTCATAACCCACCAAACAAAGTCATTAAAACATTGTATTAAAAATCCATTCGAAGCATATAATGAATACGCATATCTTTTCACTGGTTGGAAGCTTAGGGTAATAAAAGGCAGGAACAAACCGAGCGAGGTGACAAATATGGGGTAACTGGGTAAGAAACTTGAGTTTAATAAAAAAAAAAATACTATGAACAACTAACCATGGGGTATCGAAAAGATTGCCATGTACCAGAGGCTTGTGCCAAAATCACATTCTCTGACGCCATCACCAGGTCTGAGAGAATATGTGCCATCGTTCACCATACCATTTTGGGTGTGTCGCTCAAGTAGAAACCTTGAGCCCAACTAATCAACAACACAAATGATGGTGAGATGAACCAAATCCATAACATTAAACCCAAAATCAATCGTGAACTGTTGAAGCATTTGAAGTGTGGTGACGACAAGTTCAAGTTGGAGGTTATCACCATATGTCATATTGATCTAGGAGGATTTGGGAATGCTCACAGATGTCCAAAAAGATTCAGAACATCCATAGAGCTCCAAAATGGTTCAGTAATGCTCAAAATTTGACCGTCCCAAATTCTCTCGAAAATTTCATCAATGCAAAGAGCTCGTCATTAGCTTTCCAACGACACAAACAACGTCTCAAATGGAGTATGTATGAAAAAGTTATAAGAAGTCAAATTTCCAGTCAACCAAGTCAACCAAGTCAAAGGTTAAAAGTACATCGAAAAAAAGGTGACACCTGTCACCACTGCAAGGGTGACATGTGGCACATAGTTATTGGTAGCTGACTCGACAGATCGTACCTCCAAGTGGTTCAATTATAGGTCGACAAGTGGTGCACAAGTGGTCCACTCCTATGATGAAAAGTGGCAAGGATGAGCCAATTAGAGGCTATCACATGGCAACCCCTCATTGGCACATATTGGCTAGAGTTGTGTAAAAAATATGGAGTTGACGGGGGTCGAATACGCGACCTCCATAACCTCTCAAAGCTTTAGCAAAGTCTCCACTACCATCACACCCTCACAATGTTACCTAACATTACATATTTTTGAAATGTTTTAAGTTTGTATAAATTTCAAATTGGCGGCCAAAGGGCCAAGGTCCTAAGCCCTTGACCCTTGGCCCTTGGTCTTAATACATACCATATAAACCACACTTATTTACGGAAGGGATTAATGGAAATTCCGATGGGTGCAACTATAAATATGTTAGATATAACAAGTGTTCCAACAAAATGCAATGATCAGTGGGGATCGAACCCTTGACTTTCCACATATAACCCAAACTGCTTAACCAATTCCACTATACACATGACGTTGTTATGGAACCTGCCAAAAATATATTTAATGCATGCCTAAGAACTCAGACAATAGGTTAGGGCCCACACCTATTTAATGGACACATGAACCAAGGATTGTACACACATAAATTTAATGCAGAGTGGCCTCATAATTCATGCCCGAGGGTATACAAGTTTTGAGGTTACACCGTAAAGCGTGCCAAGGGGTACCTTGATGGAATTTTAAGAATTTTATATCGTTTTTGCTTGATTTTTCCCCATGAATACAACGATGCAATATGTTTATACATTTGAGCAACATGTAAAAATGTCATTGTAAAATGCAAGCATTTGAGTATTAATAAAAAAAGTCTCTATTGGAAGCAGACCCGAAGAGGTAGCCCAAATTGGGTGAACTCCATTTTTTCCAACTTGCGTATGTGATTATATTCTTGTTGTTCATTTCAAGTTCAATTATTTTTCAAGTCATTTACCATTAAAGTGGATTTTTTTAGATAAGTTCTTCACATGTAATTTGCAAAACAATCAAGTGATCATTTTATTTCGAAGATCAAGTAGATGTTTATGTGTATTTAAAATTATAAACATCTAATAATTTTTTGTATCAAGTTGGTATCGGAGAAGTTTTGACAAGTATTTTGCAAGTAAATGCTTACTATAACCAAACTCAAACTTGGTAAAGGAAAACTTGCAATTTATAAGTCTAAGATTGGAAAGAGATCTCGAAGACTTAAGATGGATTCTGAAAAAGGAGAAGAATAAGATCAACCCATGAGTCATGAAGAGAGAAGAGCTACACTTCAATCATTGAAAGAAACAATAGATGAGTTGGAATGAAGAATTCAAAATATTGTAAGTGGAGAATATTTGGTAAAAGGAGAAGGAGGAGGTGAAGGTGGTGGACCTTCATAACCCCCTTTACCATCATCATGATCATCATCCTCAATTTCTTCTGAAGTGAGTAAACATTGTTCTCGTCGAAAGAAGTCCTCTAACAATTCTAAGAATAATATAACATTACTAAAATTGGAAGTTAAGT
>JASDQU010096175.1:7187-21690 GCA_032191745.1 Picea mariana | reverse complement strand
AGACTTCTATATCTGGTGTTGTGTGTGCTTCTTTTGATCAACGGTCTAGATCAAATTCAGACTTCGAGACTCCGGAGAGATCAAACTCCTCTTCACTCTATTCTCCTGGAGTGTCTATCCTCTGGATCTTATGATATGATGATGTGTGTCCTTGTCAATGGACCACTCTGAAAAACTCCGGGGCTTCAGGACTTCGGGGGTCCTCCACTCTTGAATCACCACTCCTAACTTCCTCCAGAGTACTAGTCGACCAGTGTACACGATTTGCTGACATGTTTCCTCAAGAATCAAACGACCACGATTAACTCCGGCCTTCAGGGCTTTAGGGGTCCAAACTTCTCCACACTTCAAAACTCCTGAACTCGCGAAGTTCAAATGACTTCACCAATTAAACCTCACACAACTCCTCTTGAACCAATGACTTTCCACTCTCCTGCAAACTCCTTAATGGATCTCAACCTTTGATTCCCACTCTCTTATAGCTCCTCCTTTAGGATTTGCACCCGACTTCTTCTGAACTTGCAAAGGCTTAATGACTTACAGGATTAAACCTCCAACTTCTTCTCCAGATGGATCCTCCCGAAAAGATTTCAACCATTCAACTATTGAAATAAGAGAATCCTCTCTTCCTTAAGTATTTATATCGTTATCCTTCCTGAGCTTTAAGTCCTTGAGGCATTTCAGACCTCTACTGCACTCCTTGCAGCCTTTAACTTCTAAGAATTTTTGGACTTAGATATTTTTGAAAACAATCTTCCTTACGCACCCCTTGTGCTCATCTCCTTTAAGACTTCTTCAACACTTAAACAAAGTGTTTTCCCAATGCACTCCTTGCATGGGTCTTCTCCAATATTTTCTCTCCACTGAGAAACTGTGCACTCCTTGCACTTCAACTGTAAATTCACACTACCTCTTTTGAGCTTATGAGTCTATCTCAACTTGGCCTACACACTCCTTGCAAGAACTATGCACTCCTTGCACCAGGAATCTCAAAAGAGAAACATCACATTTACTAAAATAATTAAGATGAACACAACACCATACATTTGGAATCAAACCTCTTTGCTTGTATTCATTCAATAAAATATGTACATGAGTTCATACAGATGTTTGCAACTCACCATAAGCTTCAACAACTCTCTCAAATAATTCTCAGCAGCAATAACAATAACATTCATCAACCTCATTTGGGCATACAATACATATATTTATACATGGAGAGGCTTCTTGAGCCTTCCCTCCAGACTACCTTAGATATATCCTATCATAGTTAATGCATTCATCTATTAAGGACTATTACATTGAATGGAAATTACATTCAGATATGAGTCGATACTCAGTATTTGTACAACCTTATCTGATAATTTAAAACAATTACAACTTTGGTGGCCTTATGTGATGGCTCTTGCCTCAAAATATTTAAAATATTTAAATTACAATCCTTTCAAAACAGAATGACACCCCCTCCTTGGAATTCAAAAACAATTTGAAAGTTGCATGCTGGGTGTTGCGTTGTCCTCCACGTGGCCTCTTTAACTATTGATGGCAATGCTCCTGCATCACATACAAAGAGATGTAGTATTTGATGAATCCTCACTCTTAAAATTATAACTGGTAGATGTTGAAGTGAGACAAGAAAAAGTACCACGAGTTCAACAAATTCAGTTGGAAACTCAGCCATCTTTAGAAAGAGAGGAACATGAAGAAGTTCCAAAAGAAGAAAATGAAGATGCAAAAAATATCTAGAAAATTGAGGATATACCTCATCCATCTCTAAGGAGATATTCACGGGTCAGAAATCCTCCTACAAGGTACGACAATTATATTTCATCTGTGTCTTTGGTTTCTATTGATGGAGAACCTAGTTGTTTTTAGGAAGAAATTAAGGTATCTAGAAGCTCTCAATGGAATAAAGCTATGAAAGAAGAAGTGGGTGCCTTAGAGAGGAATAAAACATGGGACCTAGTAGAAATTTCAAAGGATAGAAAGTTTGTCGGCTGTAAGTGGGTCTACAAACTGAAAAAGGGTGTTGATGATAAAGTCGAAAGGTATAAATCAAGATTGGTAGCAAAAGGGTATTCTCAAAATAAAGGTATTGATTTTCATGATATTGTTTCACGAGTTGTGAAGCTTGTTTCAGTTCATATTGTGTTAGCACTAGTTTCTTTACTTGATCTTGAGTTAGAGAAACTAGATGTTAAAACAACGTTTCTACATGGAGATTTAGATGAGGATATATATATATGGAACAACAAGAAGGGTTTGTTCAGGATCGCAATAAGAGGTTTGTTTCCAAACTCAAGAAGTCATTGTATGGCCAGAGACAATCTCCCAAGCAATGGTACAAGAAGTTTGATTCCTTCATGGTGAGCCTGAATTTCACAAGAAGTGAATATGATCATTGTGTTTACTTTAAAAATTTGGAAAATGACATCTTCATTATTTTGGTGTTAAATGTTGACGATATGCTTGTGGAAAGAAAAATCATGGTCAGAATCAATAGGTTAAAGGATCAATTGGCTAGGGCATTTGATATGAAGGATATATGAGAAACAAAACAAATATTAGGCATGGATATACATAGAGATAGGAAAAATGGTAAGTTTTTATTATCACAACAGAAGTATGTGGATAAAATACTTATGTGATTCATTATGAATAATGTGAAACCCGTACAGATCCCTTTGGCTTCCCATTTCAATCTTTCTTTAGGTTTATCTACTAGTAATGACGAAGAAAATAATTATATGTCTCATGTCCCATATGTTAATGCAGTGGGAGGTTTGATGTATGCGATGGTGAGTACTAGACCAAATATTTCACATGCAGTTGGTGTTGTCAGCCGATACATGGAAAATCTAGGAAAATAGCATTGGGAAGCAGTGAAATGGGTGCTTCGATAACTTAGAGGAAAAATAAGTTATTCTATCACCTATGATGGTTCCAAAGATTTAGTTTTCGGTTATGTAGATTCATATTTTGCAGGTGACTTGGAAAAAAGGAGATCCACTTCAGGATACGTCTTTCCTCTTGTAGGAGGACCTGTTATTTGGATGTCAAAGCTTCAAAATGTAGTCTCTTTATCCGCTATTGAGGCAAAGTATATGGTTGCTTCACATGCATGCAAGGAGGAAATTTGGCTACAGGGTTTTTTGGGTGAGTTTGGAAGGATGCAGGACAAGGTGAAAGTATTTTGCGATAGTCAAAGTGTTATTCATTTGGCTATAAATCCAACTTATCACAATAAGACGAAGCATATTTTTTTTTTGTACCATTTTGTAAGACAAGTTGTTGATGAAGGTGGAGTGGCTCTGGAAAAGGTCCATACAAAAGTGAATTCTGCAGACATGTTTACGAAACCAGTTTTGTTAGAGAAGCTACAATGGTGTTTAGCTTCTCTTGGCTTGCATAAAAGGTGATGAATTAATTAAGGGCATGATATATCAAGTAAATTTTTGTCAAGATGGAGATTGTTGGAAACATGCCAAGGAATTTCCTCATGCACTCACATGCACATGCATTTCAGCTAAATCAGGAATGTGCATACATGAACTCATTGTAAACTATGTAATCTATTCATGAATTGTTCGTGTAACTATGTGATCTATTCATGATCAATTTGTGTAACTGAGTGATAGATGTTATATATAAGAGAATACCCATAGAGGTGATAGTGAGATGTGGAGTGCAAGGTATATAGAGAGAAGAGTGTGTGTGAGGAGAGGATGATTGTATGCTTGAGATTGGCTATTGTAATTCTCCCTTGAATAATAATAATATCGAATAGCATTGCCCATGGTTTTTTCCCGCATTGTATTTCCACATAAATCATTGTGTCAATTGTGTGATTTTTTTTCTTGGTTTTATGCGTGTTTAATCTTGCTTGTTTATGCTTTGTTTTGTTTCCACTACCCAACATTAAATGGTGTCCATTGAGTCTTTCCTTAGCTCTAGAATCTCATCCAGGGATGCCTCTTTAGCTCTGGTTTTCCTTTACTTTTAAGGCATAGGTTAGTCATTACCTCCCATGAGGTAACACACTCTCAACTAGCCAATCCAATATACCATGTGTTGGCTTTGTCCTTTAATGATAGAGAAAATATCTACAACATGTCGTTGAGCTCTCGATGTGATTGAGATTGGAAAAACACCTAAAAATTGAAGAGGAAAGGATAACGGTCCTCATTTCTCATGCCATTAAATGTAGGCATGTTTTTCTCATTAATTCTTTTCAGATTCAATCTAGTCCCAAGCGGAATCTAAATTTCCTATTTGAACCTACTAGTCCTTGAAGGTGCTTCAGGTAGAGGTTCCAGTGGATTTCAAGGTTATTTACTTCATGACCATATGTCCATACTGGATAAGGAGCTTGGTATTAGTTTTGATCATGGGGCGGTGCTCGATATCTATTTTGATAAGGAACTTGATACCGCCCTTGATATGGATCAAGATAAGGACCTTGATATCGTCCTTGGTATGGGTCTTTGTAGGGAGCTTTATAGGGACCTTGATATGGGTTTACATAAGGACCTTGGTATCATCCCTGGTATGGATCTCTATGTGAGACTGGTTCAACGAATGGATCAACAGTTCCCAAGGGAGCTTCTTCCATAGGAATCAATTAATTCCATAACTCCTATCTTGGATATGGGATTGAGTGAAAAAATGTTGAGACTATGATAGGAATCAAATAGCTCTGCCTTCACTTTCTCTTCCTTTGTCTTCGCTACAGGATATCCTGCTACTTGGAGATCATGTTAATTCCTCACATATGGAAATATGGTGGGTATCGATTGATGATGCTAAAGGTAGAGGTTCGGGTGACTCCTTGTTGGATAGGTGATAGACTCCAATTCCTCCATTGGAAGAGGTGGGATGGCATGATACTTTGCGATATAATGATCATTGATAATGTAACACCCTAGAGAATCAATCACCTTATATGTACCCATTATTATAAAATAAAGTTACACTCCACAGGACATGGGGTCACTTTTAAACATCCATAATGATGCTCGTAGTGTATTGGACATGAAACCTACCAGTGATAATTATGCCAAATACCAGAAATAGTCATTGTAACGTTTATCAATTGATAATTCTGAAACAAACCATAATTTTAAATAACCAGTGAAATTGAACAATGAATGTTATTGCGTAAACATTACTGTGAAATATTAATTGCAATAAATAATGTGAACAACCAATCATAATTGCAAGTTTCAAGAGTGTCTAAATTGGAAACCCTACACACATGTATTCTCTTAATCAACAATTATATTCACAATAATTCTTATAATTCTATCATTTATTTTAAGAACTTTTATTCACCCTCACCATAGAAATAAAAACATATTCCTCTTATGGTTGAAATCACCAATTAAGAAGGTAATACATGAGCAATTACGTATAGTTAAACAATAAGTTCTCAAGTGATTTAAGTATAACTTATTTAAAAGAGCACGATAGTGTATTAATATTGTGATTTATGCAAATATAATTAATTTATAAATGTAATTCATAGAGTTCTTCTCTATATTCTTGTCTTGTTCATGGTGAAGTTTTTGGTATCTTTAGTGTTTAAGGGTTTATCTCTAATTTTTTATGGTGGGTTCTCTCTTATATCCTTGAAGTTTTACGACATTTATGTAGGAGGTTTCCATGGATTTCATCATAGGGTTACCGAAGTCTGAAGGAAAGAGTGTCATATTGGTGATTGTTGATAGATTGACCAAGTATGCACACTTTTTTTCACTCTCTCATCCCTTCAAAGCCATTATAGTTTCCACCACATTCATGAAGATAGTTCAAAAGCTACATGGAAGCCCAAAGATTATTGTAAGTGACAAAGATCCCATCTTCACTAGACATTTTTGGACAAAATTATTTTCTTATTTGGGTACTCAATTGGGTCATAGCTCATCCTATCATCCTCAATTTGATGGACAAACCGAGATAGTGAAAAAAATTATGGAAGGATACCTTCGTTGCTTTGTCTATGATAAACAAACAAAATGGTTCAAATGGTTACCCTTGGAAGAAAGGTGGTATAACACTTCCTTTCATACTACAACAAAAATGACACCATTTATGGCACTCTATGGATACCACCCTCCTTCCATCACTTCTTATCTAAAATAAAAATCCAAGGTTCAAGCAGTGGAAGATCACATCGAGCATCAACAACAAGTTCTCCAAATATTAAAGGACAACCTAACCATGGCACAAAATCGCATGAATCAACAAGCATATCAACATCGTAGTGAAATAAGTTTTGAAGTAGGGGATTGGGTGTTTTTAAGACTAAAACCATACAAACAGATGTCCCTCAAGAAAGACAAGAAGGATAATAAATTATCACCAAAGTACTATGGCCCTTATAAGGTGCTGCAAAATATTGGTACTATGGCATACAAATTGGAGTTTCTTGAATCTTCACGAGTACACCTAGTTTTCCATGTTTCATGCTTAAAGAATGTTATAGGTGACAATATCCCAGTTCAAACTATATTTTCAGAACTTGACGAGGAAGGAAAAATCATATTGGAGCCTAAAGCTATTGATGACACAAGAATTCGCCAGTTGAGGAATAGATCCATTTCAGAGTATCTCATTAAGTGGAGGAAACTATCTGCTGAAGATTCCACTTGGAAAGTTGAGTCTTTTATACAAAAGCATCCAGAATTATTCAAGCGTTGAGGACAACACTTGTCTAAAGGGAAGGGGCATGTTAAGACCTAAATAGTGGCACATTACCCCTTAATTAGGGCATATTACATTAATAATGTTATTTTATTTATGTCGGCTTGGGTCCATTACTTGTAATTGTACCTCCTGGTCCCCTATATATGCCAAGGAGACCTTTTCATTTGGAAATATATGTGGTGTATAAGGAGGTTTCCCCCTTGAAGAGGCTTATTATTTGAAATTCTCTCTTTTTCAAGGCGTTGAGTACTTATTCAAGGTTTTTCTATGTTATCTTGGTATTTGGTTCCTAACATATAACATTCTAAAAAAGACATTAAAAACATATAATAAACTCAATTACAACAACATATAGTATTTCTCATACACAGAGTTTATGCACAACAAATTAACACATTAAATAACTCAGCAAACATATAGAAAAATTATCTTTTAAATCAATTGTGTAACCAACGACTTGGGACGAATGTTCCACTCAACCATAGACTTGTTGTTCCAAATCTCAACAAAAATCACCCCCGAGTTGAGGCTCATATTCCACAAAATAGGGTGGTCTCTCACTGTCCACTCATAGCTCAAAAAAATCACAACCCATTGGCATTCTCCCACAACTATCCTAATTTTCCACCAACTCTCTTCCTCTCAGCCTACCCAACCCAAGGAATGCACCACTTCACTGATTTCAGTCCCTCAAGTGTCCCATTTGTTTATCAAGGTCTCTTTCACACAAGGAACCAATAATATCTCAATTGGGAAACTCAAGGGAACTCACTGCGAGGAAAACTACTAGCAACAACAAAAAACACTTGTTGTTACAACACAATTGGCTCAGCAGTTCACTCTTCAGGACTGACAAACTAGCTATTCAGTATTCATCTCCAAAAATTCTCCAAATACACTCCAACATGCTCTAGAATTTCCTCTCCATGGTTTCTTCATCTCTAAGCTCTCTTTATTTCTCTCACTTGATGCTCATGCACCAAAAACTTCATGTCTCCCACAGTTTCAGCTACCCATACAAATTTATCTCCTTTGGCTTTCTTTCTTGACTCACACACTTCCCCAAGATGATTGTACTCAACCCCTCATGTTCCCAATAACTATGGGATGTGATCTATCACACCCACCCTCTTACATGTATTCAATTATTGACTTTGGGCATGCTCAATAAAAAATTAGAAGGTTCATTTACCAATAGAAAATTTAGGAAAATGAGTTGAATTAATATGCGTGGGTAATTTCCCCCCCAGACCCCTCCTAGGAATCTTCTTAGACCTCCCCTCTCTTGTGGATTAATTCAATCCCCATCGTTTTCCATGTCCCCTTACCAGTTGACATCACATTTTATTTATTAAAATATAGAAATACAATTTGCATATACATCTCTTTGGCCTTAGCCAAACATTATATCTACATTAAGAATTAATTAAATTGGGGATTATAGTGGGTGTGTTATAGTTTGGTCCCATTAAGCACCATGATGGAAACCAATTTGGTAATTTCACCTTCCATATATACTCCTTACAAGAATCTTGGTGAATTTGATAATCATATTAGGGGCATTGGCTCCAAACTCATATAACAGATGGGGTATGGTGGACAAAGGCTAGAAAAGAGGAGATCAATAATCATGAGCCCCATCATATCTACATCATCGGTTAAGCATGAAGGTCTAGGACTTGATGGAAGAATGGAAAAGTCCATGCCCATGAAGATCATTTCTATGAAGGTTAAAGAAATGCAAAGGTTGGCCTTCTCATCAAGAGAAGGAGCATCAATGATGAGTGAAGGTGGTATCCCACTACCACCTTATCCTTCTTCTAGTGGATAATTGAGGGAGGGAAGCAATGAGAATATATGGTCGAATCAACCTACATATGAATCTAGAGAAAGAAACAGATCAATGAGAAAGAAAACCAAGGGGTCTTCAATGAGCAAGGCATACCTTGTTTTCCGTTGTTGCAAGAAGAGGGGCCATAACAGTATGAGATGTTGGTACATGGAGGCATTTGGAAAGAAATTTCATCATGAGGCAACTTGTCGCGATAAGAAAGCCACATCCCATAAGCTAGATTGCTTTCATATGAAGAATGATGAGAAGACTTCTCCAATCGAACAACAAACTTGGGGCATAGGAAGAAAAGGAATATATCGAGTAGTACATACCATAATGCTAAAAAAAAAATCCACCATTGCAAGTTGAGTGCACATTGAAGCAAAATGTTGACAGCTTCATCCATAGCTTCACCCTAGAAACTTCACAACCAAGAGAAGAGTGTCGAGGGTGAAAACTTAAGAAGATGAAGATTTTCTTGCATCTCCAGTCAAAGGGGAAGATGTTTCCCAAGGAGAGACAGAAACAAATGAGGTATGCACCACCTACAAGAAATATAATAGATTGATGCTAAGGGTGACCACATTCTGATGGTTGTTTTTTTTTATCTTGCATCAGAAAAATCCATTATTGAAGATGTTCCATAGATTGGTGGATAGAGTTCAATGACCTCTGGAGGAGTCCTTGAGAACTTCCTATCATGATCACAAGCATGTGAAGTCACTAGAGAGTCACTTCCATGCCATGAAGAAAATGATCCTACCATATGAATGCAACCACACTCCCATCCCAGCGAACCATGCATAGCCATATACATTCCCTCTTTCTGTCACTCAATGATTACATCATTTTGTTGAGTTGTTTCTTGAGTTTCTAGGCATTTTTCTCTCCCCAAACTATAAATATGTCTACCTGGATGACTCAACACAATCACTGGGTTAATTCCTTACATACCTTCTTTTGGCCAGTTGAATGGATAGAGGTCCCCATATTTGGTGAATTATTCCAATCCATTAATATATAACATAAATAGAGGTGATGAGAGGGTCACTTATAGATACACTCCAAACTCATTTTGGTTATATATAGAAAAAATACATACATTGGCTATTAAATTAGTTTAAATAGAACACAACTGTTGTGAAATTAATTGAAATATTATGCATCAATTTTTAAGGTACATGCCCCAGTTGGAGCACCATCGATTCCAAGGACAATGCTAATGAAGGTGGAATGACAAGTAATTTCTCCTACACAAATTCCAAATCCATTGAAGTAACATGTTCTTTTTGTCCCAATCCCATAAAGAACTATAGTTCTCATGAAGAAAAGATTGATGAGCACTTGATCTATATTCCAATATTTCCTTTGAAAGTTATGAGTTCCTAACTTGAAGAAAAGTTCAAGAAGTTTGGGAAAATTAAGCATGGTGGTGTCTAAAATAGAAGTAACATGTGGTGGTGGTGTTTTTGAATAATACCAAAGAGTTGAATGATTTGTCAATGGTAGTAGGGGTGCTTGACCTAGTGGTGCGAATCATATGCTTCTAGTGGTTGTAAAAAAGATTATTCCTTTGCATTGAATGTGTCTCGTTTTTGTAGAATGCAAATATTTGTTATTGCTTACATATTTTAATAGTTGAATCCCACATGTTGTGAATATGTGGACTACAATCAAATATAGGTGAAGTTTTCCATTGATTCAAATAGTATTTATAATTTGTACACTTATGTTGATTATGGATGTGCCTTGCCACCTTCCTCCAAAGTTTTGATGATGAAAAATTTAAAACCATTCTTTCTAGATAAGATAGATCTTCTATAAAACGAATACCAATCTGTGATACTTTGAAGTCTTCGTTATTGGACATTGGTGACAATTGAACTAATCTTGCACACTAACTTATGCAAGATAAAGCCCTATAATCATTCCTAAATGGAGTATATGCAAAGCATTGTTTATTGTTGATTTGATTGCCATTATGTTTCCATTTTTTCAATGTGTGTAGGTCATGCCCAAGAAGAGACCTTGTAGACTCTAGAAGACAGGGCACTTTGTAGACTCTAGAAAACAGGGCACTCTGTACAAAAATAACAAACGCTTATCATGACAGGGCAATCAAATCAATCCACACCCACTTGCAACGTTATGATGGAGGAGCTCCCATTACCGAAAATTAATTCCTAGCTAGTGGAGGCTAATCAAGGATCTATTTCAGTCATCATATGGGAATTTGGCTTAGTGAGGGCAATGTATCGGGCCTATTATTTCTTGGTTTATGAGTTTCTCTCCTAGTTGTCAGTGTCTTTTTATCATCTCTGCTGGTAGTCTATCTCCCCTTACTACCTTCTTAGATATGGCCCCAAGAGGCAGAAGGCCTTCCCGCCCTCGCTCTACTCAACCATCTCGAGCAATGAAGGATTCTATTGATGCGACCAAGTTTTATGAAGATTATGTTTCAGAGGATAATAAAACCAAAATGACTGAACTTGAAGAGGAAGTTTGTCAAATCAGAGAATTCCATGATGATGAGGAGGTCGAGGCTTAGGTTGGAAGCTTCATTCTAGATTTGGGTTGCACCTGGATCCAAAATTCAAAATTTTACAGAACTCTTGAGTTGTATTGGCACACCAAAACAATGGTGGCCATGGGAATGCTCCCCAAAGAGGAATATTTGTGCCTTTTGATAAAGTAGGAAAGAAGCTTTGGTAATTCATAATGCTTATGTGCCTGAGGGAGTCACCTGGATTGTCAATCATCAAGGGGGTAACTTTGTCCCTCCTACCAGAAATTATGCTAAGGTAGAGTCCTCGAACATTTGGTAGACCATAGACCTCACGAGCCCATGAGAAATGACATCTTGTTCTTGTTCTTTTTTTGTTGTTATGCTATATAGGATTTTATATTTGGATATTAGTATAGAAAATCATATCCTAAGGGGAACGCATTAATTTTCTTTTTTTTATCTTTTTGTCCATATTAATATAGATATTTACTTAAAAATAAAAATAAATTAATTTAAGGTTGTATTCTTTTTTTTTTACAAGAAAGTGGAGATTATATTAAAGAAGCAGTGGTATGACCACTCTGATAAAATCTACAATATTCAGATATTCATCCTTTGCATGGATTCCAAGATTACATATATGTCTTCCCTGATATAAAGCCCATAAATTCCCATTCTGTCCTAGAAACCAAAACTTGGCTACTAACAGGTTAAAAACCTGCTTACATTGTGTCAACTTGATAATCAAAAGGGAGATAAACTCCCACTTACATTGAACCTGCCAGAGAACCAAAAAGGGCCATTACCATCAGTGGATAGGAGCATAATTAATCTTGTGAATCCGGATTTGAGGGTCCTTCATTCAGTGGAGCCTTCATCCCTGTATCAGTCTGGAGGGTTGTCCTCTTGGCTTGGAGCTCCATCTTTTCTAGTCTTTCTTCCAATTCAGCAATTTTGCCATTGAACTGTTGCGTCGTGAACGTGAGGGATTCTACCACTTCTTCTCTGAGTTGAATTAAATCTTCCTCGAGCATCTTAAAACGTTGACCACCTTCCTCGTTCAATCGGAGGAGAAATCCCCTATGTGCATTGAGAGTTCGCTTCAGAGTGCGAATTTCCTATTCCAGAGAGGAGGAGGGACTATGGGGAGCAGCGGAGTTGGAGTTGGAGGCAATTGGGCAGGATGGGGGGTAAGCTAAGGAAGAGAGTAGGGCGATGGAGAAAGAAAAACCGAATGAGAAAGACAAACAATCACCGCAGAGAGATGAGTTGCAAGCATCTTCCCCCGTGGATTTGTGTTCATCGCGAATGTGCGGCGCCTTGAGATGGAGGAAACTCGCTCGAGCGTCATGCAGGAGAGGGATGGGCTTAGTACAAAGCAACATGAAGGACATGAGGGCAGGATCATGTGGGAGGGAGTGAAAAGACGCGAGCTGGGAGATGAAGTACTAGCAAGTGAGGGAAGCATCGGGCCAGAGTGACGGGGAGGGGGTGCCACAAGTCGGGGCATGAGGAGGATCCAAGTGCCACTTGCCTCTGGATTCCCAGCAGACCACCCGCCACGTGCCTCTATGGAAGGGAGGCGGTAGACAGGGTCACATTGAGGAAGATTTGACCCTTGCTCAAGGGGACAGCTCTATTTGTTGCCTGGTCTGCTTCGTCGTTTAAGTGCTAGAGCACATGAAAAAATTCAATTTTTCAGAAGGAGTTAGAGAGCCTCTGAATTTTCTTGAAGATTTGCAAAAGTTTCATTTGGTTTGGCAATGATTTGGTGACCAAGGCTTGGATTAGGATCCAGGAGTCCCCTATCACCATGATTTCATTGTTGTCTAGCTTCCAGGCTTGGCCGAGTCCTTGCTAGAGACTCAGATCTTCTGCTAAGTTATTGGTTTCTTCCCCTAGTCCCCAGGAGTAGACTAGTTCTCAACTTTTAGCGGGGTCATAGATAACCCCTCCCCCTCCTACCGCCCCTAATTTAAAGTTGTATTTTATTATTAAAAAAGATTTTTCTTATTTTGATTAAAAATAAAAATATATAATACATTTTTTTAAGGTTAAAATAAGATAAGGAAATTGTTAATTATGTTTAATCATATTTATAATAATTTAATTTAAGGTTATATTTTATGAGACAATTATTTAAGTTTATAGAGGTGTATAGAATTATTTAAATTTAAAAAAATATAGAGATCCTACTCCTTTCAAATTTTAATTTTAATTTAAAAAAAAAAAAAATTGCATACACAAATTTGATGTTTAACTTGACTATGACTTTAAAATTAAATTATTATCATTAAACCCATTCAAATTAAATTATTATTTTAAAGTATATATAAAATAAAAATATTATTAATATTATATATAAAAATATTATTAAAAAAATAATATTTTTTTAATCAATTTTATTATGATGTGTTAATATATTCTTCATAAATATATATAAAATAAGGAGGTTATTAATAAACTATTATTACAAAAGATTTATTTATTTTAATGCCCCATCTATGATTACTCAATTTTTTTCATATTCTGAAATGTATAGAAGATAAGGACATTGTTAATATCAAATCATATAAAAACATTTTTCATCTTTTGAAGTGTATAAAATATAAGGACATTGTTAATATCAAATCATGTAAAAATGTAAAAATGATTCTAGATAAAAATATATCATAAAATTAGTATATGATTCCGAAATTAGGTTTACACATATCTAAGCATATTTCTTCATACCTAAAGTAATGGACGTCACACTTTCTTTTATGTGTCCTTTATATTCTATTATGTTATCCTTTTCTTTTGTTTTTATTAATGATATTTTTTTTTCCATAAGATCAAGTTGCATAGAATCACTAGACATGGATGTCTTTTAAATCAAAACTTAATATTATTAATTTAAATTGTAACACCCTGTTTCCCCCAGTTTGTAAAAATAATTGGACTAGCCAAGAATTGTGGCAAACTCATAAATGTGAATAACATTATGAATTTATATTGCAGGACTACTGAAAGGAGATGTGCAGAAAAAGAGACCACGATGGCGGTGGAAGGCACCTGGAAATGTGGCGTTAACTTCCACCAAGAATTAATACCGTATTTGGACTCCACTGGCCCGGAGAACCAAAAGCGGCTCGCTGGCCCCAAATTAAATGTCTCACGGGTTGGTAGGTAGATGGTTTAATGAGGGATGGGAGGTGAACCTCCCATCCGTAGAGCCGTCAGACCTGATCAGCGCGAGGGTAATCGTGCCACATGCAACCTCGTAAGAGGATAAGGTGTGGGGTAGAAGTGATTGGGGGCAGACGCGAGGGGAGAACTCTAGCAATATGTAGAGTGAGTGATAGCAAAGAGGAAGGATTGCAACCTTCGCTCCTGGTCACTGGAAAATAGAGACGTAGTCTCACAGCATCGTGGTCTCAGCTCGGGGGTGGCTAGTGGTAAATCCGCTGGGAGTCGCT
>JASDQU010096173.1:0-21690 GCA_032191745.1 Picea mariana | reverse complement strand
TTTGAGAGTAAGGGTCATGTTCTCTGATTACAAGATAGTTGTTCTTACCCATTGCAATGTTATGTTAAATGTAATCCAGGATTCTTAAACTTGAATTATAAAGAATTGCAATAGGGAGATTACTTTCCTGTGATTCAATTCAGAACTCCAGTTCACTTCAGCAGTTTAGATAGAATGATTTCTTTACTACGACACTAAGTGCTTTTGGAATTGAGCATATATAGTGCGCAGCTATCTTTGAAACAAAAGACTTCCCTGGGTTGATAATTTATGTTTCACTTGGTTGTTTAAAATTAATTAAGCAATTATAGTGACCAATATTTTGGCGTCGTTGCCGGGGAAGATAGCTATAAATTTCAGAAGCATTTAGATTCTCTTTTCTTCTTTAGATAAAAAAAGAATGCATGAAAGACCCCNTCCCTGGGTTGATAATTTATGTTTCACTTGGTTGTTTAAAATTAATTAAGCAATTATAGTGACCAACAGTAGGTTTCTACTTGGTTAAAGATACATCTCAAGCCAAACAATAAGGTTTGAGCTAGCTCAATTTCAGGTTCCAAATAGTTTGTTTCCGCAAGAATGATCCAAAGGGCCTGGTCTTGCAACATGCTTCATAAGTTTCGTCCTGTTGGTTGTACGCCCATGACAAATTTGAAGATGAGGTATTCACGGAAAATGCTAAGGACTGGGATGAGTTGGTAGCAAGGATGGCCAACCCTAAAATGACTAGGTTCAGGGCCATGAACCTCGATGGATAGACGGCGACCATAGAGAAATTGGCTCAAGAGGCCCTCAGATCTAGAGAATAAATCAGAGTTGTAGAAGCAACAGAGGTTCCCCTGGTGGCCCCAGTGTAGGATAGAGGTTTCCCTATGACACAAGATGCACAGGAAAAGGAATTTCTCATGATAGAATAGGTATAGCGAGTAATTGATTAGTTGTAAGATGAACCATACCTCATAGGAATGGTAGGGTCCCCTGTCGACAAACTAGATGAAAGCCGGGTAGGTCCAAGCGACCCTGAGCTGATAGAAATCGATGAAATCGTCGGGTTAGATAAACCTGAAATTACAATACCACAGGTCGGATCATCGGGGGATGTTTCAACTCAACCAGAGATAGTAACAAAATCAGAGAGAGTTGGTGCACCAAACCTCCTCCGCGAATTGATAAACCTCTATGATGATGAATAAATTCCAGAGGTATCCCTGGTGACTCATGTACAGATCACAGAGGAAAAGGAACAAGAGAAGGCATCTTCCCTAGCTCCCGACACTCAAATTAGGATCCCTTCATAGAATGACCAGGAGGTCGATAGTGTCTTAGACACTGAACCATTCAATGTACCAAAAACTCAAAAGGATAGTCTGATGGACGAGCGAGGGTCGGGAAAAAAAAGGAAGAATCTCCATAGCAGGAAATTGGCATCTCAATGGTCGATTATCAAGTAATTACCGAGCCTACCCTCGACGCCTCAATTTCAATCGGTACTCAACTTCTAGATAAACAACAAACAGAAACTGGACCTTCGGGACACATGGAGGAAGTTCAAGAACCCAGTCCTGAACAAATATATACCATCAAGAGCCTGGGAAATATGCTCACCTGGGGAGATCAGCAAATCCTCGAACCTGTGGATGAATTCGTTGATATACATTCCATCGCTTATGATCGAAAAAGAAAATCTATAGTGCATAGAACCACCAAGAAGAGGAGGATCACTCTATATCGTTCCATCCTCATCACCACGGAGGAAATACTAATCAACACAGAGCATGCCAAGACATCTGAACTTATCGATGCAGGGATGGAAATCACAGATGCCACCTTGGACAGATCGAAAAGGGATGAAGAGGAGTTGGTTATTGCTCTGAAGGAATTGGAACATTTGTGCCACTTGTCGAAATATTACTAGGACACCACACAGGTTGCGGTGTTCCTAAGGAGAGAATTACAGGAGGCCTACAGCAAGTTTATAGATGAACGACACCTATTCACTGTAAGGATAGTTGAGCTTCAAGAAGACACCCTCATGGCACTTACGACGTGTAAATTTATGGAGAGGTAGTATGAGAAAGCACACCAAGCCGTGGAAAGAATCAACTATATTAGCACGGTGAAACAGGGTCGAGACACTGAAGAGCACGGAATCTGAGTGCTAAGGGAAAGAAGCATTGACCACATAAGGAAATCAGTCGAATATTGGGTTAAAATGGCTCAGGATCCTCATTGGGAAATCCAAGAGAAATGGGCCAAGTGCGAGAAAATATGGACCAAGATCAACATCAAGGATAGTCGAGCTTCAAGAAGACACCCTCATGGAACTAGTGACGTGCAAAGTTATGGAGAGGTGGTATGAGAAATCACACCGATCCATGGAAAGGATCGACTATATCAGTGCGGTGCAACAGGGCCGAGACACCAAAGAGCACGGCATCCGGGTGCTAACGGAAAGAAGCATCGACCGCATAAGAAAATTGATCGAATATTGGGTTAAAATGGCTCAAGAACCTCATTGTGAAATCCAAGAGAAATGGGCCAAGTGCGAGAAAATTTGGATCCAATATAAATGGGCCAAGTGCGAGAAAAGTTGGGCTGGGTAATGAGAGACATCGGCCTCCCCAAATTCGGCATACCCGATGAATTTGTAGACTTGCGTGACATATTCAAATTGCACGGAGAACAAGACTCATCATGGGCTAAGGAAATAACAAAGGTGGTAGACATGGCACCAGGACAGGTGCAACAGTTCATGGAGCACCCAATCAAAGATCGAACCATGTTGCAGCAATTAAGTGTTAGAATAGTCAAATATCGGGCACAGGCAGTAGAGATAAGAGAGATTCTTTCGGCCCCAATAGAACAACATATATTATCGTATGCTAACACATGCAAGGATCTATTCTTCAAGTGATCAGAGTACGAGAAGAGTCATCCACTCAAGTGAGATCATTTGATGACACTTTGAAGACTGATAGAAGAAAGCGCCATGTGGCCAATTTTGTTTTACTTAGCTACACTTTAATACTTATTTTTAGTTAATGGTATGTTATAAATAGAAGGATCGACCTATTAGCAAGGGGTCGATGGTTGTTGCAAAGACCCTATTTTTTGGATTTGTAAAGAACTATTTCAAAGCTTCCTTAATTGAGAAGTCACGTTCGGGACCAGAGACAAGTTTGTGTTTTTTTCATCAAAAGTGTGTATGATTGGATGTGGAGAAGAATTATTTTCGATCTCATCTCATGAATGGATGTTGTAACAAGTAAGAGCTTCTAAATCTGTTGATAAGTTATTTGATTCAATGTTTTATAGTTCTTATCTTTAATGATGAAAGTAAACCATTGTGTTAATATGTGATTGATGATTAGGGTTAAGGAAACTATTTTTCTTGCCATTTTTTATTGCATGCATGTTTTCTTCTAATAAATTGTGTCTCAATCAATAATTTGAACACCAGCAGGTTAATGTATTAGTACTATGCCTGTGGTAGAGAATCATTATCTTCATGCTAGAGTGAAAGGGTTATCCCAAGCTTGGCCTTCTCCAGTAGTTAAGTTTTCCCACCTTGTTACCCAGTTGGTTTATACCAGCTCTTATCTTGTATCGGTCCCACCTATAAGAGAAAATACAAAAAAGAGAAATTTTGAACTGAAGGATAAGCTTTCACTAGAAAATGTAAAGCCCATCAATTATTTGGTCAGATCACAAGATCCGGAGAACCATTCTACTATTAGACATTGCAAAGTCTAATTGGGCATCGGTGGCAGGTTTGGTTCCTACTGTTGAGTTAAAGGGATTTAGGACCTCTCAACATGGCCCAGTTGAGACTACTGGAGTACTTGGATCACATGTGGGATGTGAACGAGCAGGAATTTCACGTGGGTGTCCACACACTCACAATAGATATCGAGGATATCTATTTCTTGGTAGGGCTATCTCGTTTTGGTTCACGGGTGTCATGAACGAGAAGGCATTTCGCGTGGGTGTCCACACACTCACAATAGATATTGAGGATATCTATTTTCTAATAGGGCTATCTCATTGTGTTTCACGAGTGTCACTTCCTGGCAGCAAGAGTGGAGGTGAGCCTATGGATTACTACTTTCACCATCATTGTGTGCCAGGTACTGAGAAACATAGAGGCAAGGTGGCTATCAGGGACGTCCGAGATTTGCCTTTGTGGACTATCCTTTACACTATTACTCGCATGGTAGGGAGTGTAGATCCCCATATGGATTTGCAGATCCATTTTCAGTATACCATAGAATGCATCGAGCCCAAGGACTTCAACTAGTGTGAGGGGGTCCTAAAAATCATGAAGAAACAACTTACCAAGTGTTGAAATGGTCGGTTAAAGCAATTTGGATATGGGTCCATTTTGGTATCCTTCTTTCTAGAGAGGGTCCATGTCCTACATCTGCAGGTAGAGTGGGGTATACCCGCTCCACAGGATCCATGAATGAAGAGGTGGGTAGATCTCATGGCTCGACATGGTGTTGTTCCCATCGACAAATATGACGACGTCTTCTTCCAATGGCTGATGAATCAACTACTCATGGTGGAATATTAAGCGTATGTCGAGGTAGATTTACGTGGGGATTCAAACCTATCTCTTCTTGATGGGTCCCAGTGGGTTGACATAGGCAATAAGGAAAATTTTGTTTATATAATGTTTTTGTTATTTTAATGATATAAAATGTTTTTTGTGTTATATATCCGATGACTAATTGAGTGCTCTCATCAATGCAGATGTGGGTCCTTATCAGTCGTCGGGATCATCTCCCATATAGAGGCATAGAGAGAGAGGTGATTTAGAAGGAGTGGTTGTTGCAGATCTCGAGGCTATAGAACAAAACCTAGAGGGACTAACCATGCACATCGCTGACGCCACTGTGGATGAGCTCCCTAGGCACTACCAACACCACACAGTGGGTGTATCCGCATCTATCGTTTCACTGCTCAGTAGGGTAGCATGGGAAGCATCTTGTTATAGTGAGCAACATCCTTGATGCTTTTTTTACATGAAGCTTATGAGCTTCACATTTTTTATATTTTGGTTTTTGGACAAAACACTTTTTTATAAACTTTTATCGTTATAAATATAAAGTTCCTACCGGCTTGTTTTTGTAAAAAGTGTGATTGTATTTATAAATGTCTCAAATGTCTGTCTAACACATAATTAGCCAATGCATATGTTAATGTATTTAGATGTCTAGGAATGTGTTGATATTCAATGTAATCAAAATTGTGTTCCAAGAGGCGAATTCGTAAATATACTCATAACAAAGTAGAACTTCAGATGGAATGAACGTTACTCAACTGTAGTACTACTAACTATGAATTAAGTCGTACAATAGGATGACGAATTCCAAGTGAAATGGCGTCAGTTAACAACTCGATAACTGCACTGTATTCTAGGATATTATTAGTTGCACGACTAAGGAAAACACCATATAGACTGATCAATTCGTCCATAGGTGCATATATTTCCCAAGCAATGGATGCTAAGTTTTGAGTACTGCGACTAGCGCCATCAGTGAAGATGACATAGGGTAGAAAAGAAACAGACATATGGAAACAAAGCACAATGCAAGGTAAGCAGCCGAAAGGTGGAACCAAAAACGAAAAAGCACACAAGAGTATGATACATAAAAATACACAACACTCATGAAAAAATGATTTAAGCATAGTAATTTTTTAAGTAAAGCCCATTCTTGGGTTCACTCAAAGGAATTCCATCATAATCGACCAGCTCATAAGCCCCTTTCTCCAACATTTGTTTCACAATATAAGGACCCTGCCACATGGGCTCGAATTTATCGTCCCCTAGTAAGTCACGATCTTGTTTGTAAAGGGGAACTAGATCACCTTCAAAAAATACACGTTGTTTGACATTCTTGTCATATTGGACTTTGACATTCTTTTTCTGAGTTTCAATGACTAAGGCAGCATCACGACAAGTTTCGTCATATTGCATCAAATACAAAACATTTTCCTCTTCGGCTGAGGTGTTAGGGAGAAGCTTGACAGCTAGTTTCAAAGATGGGATTTCACATTCAATCGACAAAATTACTTCAATACCATATACTAACTGGAAAGGTTTGAATCCCTTGGTAGACTTAAGGGATGTCTGATAGGCCCAAAATGTTGAGAACAACATCATGTGCCAATTTGACTTGTGAATTCCTACCATCCGTCGAAGCATAGTAGTGAGTATTTTGTTGATTGCTTCAACCTGGCCATTGGCCTGTGGATAAGAGGGGGTTGAGTTTTCATGTCGAAGACCCAACTTCTTAGTAAGTTCAGACAACATGAAATTGTGAAAATGAATACCGTTATCAGTAACAATGGCTTGAGGGACAACAAATCTAGTAATGATATGATTGAATATGAATAACGCTACAGTTTTCCCAGTATTATCAAATGTAGGTATCACCTCGGCCCACTTAGTGAAATAATCCATAGCTACAATAATGTATCCATGCCCCCCGGCCGAGTGAGGGTTACATGTCATGAATTCAATACCCCATTTAGTGAATGGACCGACGGAAACTACAGGGTGAAGAGGAGCAGGGTGAGATCAGATCTTATTGTTGTAGGTTTGAAAAGCATCGCATTTCTAGACGAAAGTAATGCAATCCTTATACAATGAAGGCCAGAAATAACCATCACGTAAGATATTTTGGGCAGTGCCATACCCAGACATATGATCGAAACATGCTCCAGAGTGAAGGTCATTCAAATATTTCTCAATTTCATCATAGGTGAGGCATCTTCGAAATATAGAATCAATACCACGGTAATAAAGGGTATCGCCAAGGATGAAGTACTAATGGGATTGATATCGGATACGATGATGATCTGTACTATAAATATCAGGCCGAAAAGTTTGAGTCTGGATATAAATGATAATATATCTGTACCATAGGTCATCAGAACTGATCAGAAAGAGAGACTCGTCATGGAAATAATCCTTTGCCACATTTTCTGTTTCAGTAGAGGGAAGGTCACATATCAATTCGGAAAAAACCAAAGACTTATTTGACTTGGCACATTTGAACTCCAAATCAAATTCCTGGAGAATAATTATCCATTTTGAGTACTTTCCCCCCAGCAATTGTCGAGTAAGGATGTGTTGCATGGGGTTGCAATCGGAAATGATTGTGATTCTGCGTAACAAGATGTAGTGACGAAAACGTTGAACATATTGAATAGCTACCAAGGCCAATTTCTCCACATGCAAATATTTAGTTTCGGTGGTCGTGAGACTCCGACTCAAATAGTATATAACATGTTCATCATGCGAATCATCCTCCTAGACTAGAACCATAGCAATGGTAGAGTCTGAAGTAGCTAAGTACATCAAATAATCTCGACTATAATCATGTGGAAACAACAGTGGTGTATGGGTTAAGGCGAGTTTGAAAGCTTCAAAGGATTTGTTTGTAGTATCGTCCCATAAAAAATCGTAACCTTTCTTGAGAATCCGAGTAAATCCTTTCATTAATTCAGCGTAGTTGGGAATGAATCGACGCAAAAAGTTTGCCTTCCCTTGCAAACTTTGGAGTTGGCGTAGTGTGGAAGGAGGAGCCAAATTAAGAATAGCCTCAACCTTCAAGGGGTCTACCCTAATCCCATGTATAGACACGATAAAACCAAGAATTCGTCTGGATTCCACACAAAAAACACATTTGTGTGGATTCAAACGTATGCGATAATAACGACAGCGTAGGAAAATGGCCCATAGATGTGTCAGGTGATCTCTAAGACGCATAGAATGCACTGGTAGATCATCGAGATAGGGTTGTACAATGTGATTAATGTCATGAAAAGCATAAGACATAGCGTGCTGAAAATTCACACTAGCGTTTTTGGGACCAAAAGGTAGTTTCCGGTATGTGAAGGTTCCCCAAGAGAAAATGAAAGCAGTCTTATGTTAATCTGTGGGTAAAATATTGATTTGATTATAGTCGTAGAAATCGTCCATCAAGGAGAAGATTTCACTCCTAGCACTGTCGTCAACAATCTGGTCAACGAAAGGGGTTGGATAGTTGTCTTTGGGACAAGCCCTATTAATATCCCTATAATCTACACAAAAATGGATCATGCCTTGTTTCTTAGTAACCGGAACAAAATTGAACACCCAATCAGTCAAAGCCACAGGATAGATAAACCCAGACTTAAGAAGTTTTTCAACCTCAAGATTAATAGCAGCAGCTTTACGTGGATGTACTGGGTGAAGTCTCTACCGAACGGTTTTAGCATCCAGGTAAGTCTTAATCTCATGCACAACAATATCAGGATCAATACCATGCATCTCTTCATAACTCCAGGAAAAAACGTCACTGAATTCTTGAAAAGGAGCTTTATAAGTGTGGGCCTCGTTAGTAGAACATGAGGCACCAATATGAACATTTTCCATGATTGTGGGTTTAATCGATATGTCAAGAGGGATGGTAGGCAAAATATTACCTAAGTTCCCTTCATACAAAACATCATGTGCTGATTCAGGAACAGAAAAAATAATGACAAATGTAGATGGATTTGAAATCCGTCGGTAACTCTCTATGGTCTCAAGTTCCAAGAAGAGAACAGAATGATGATGCCCATCGTCCCAAGGGGTATATTCCATAGACATGACTGTCATGATCCTCTCATCAGTAGGGAAGATCATGTGGAATGAATCATGAGACGTATCACAGAGAGAAGGAGGAGAAGGAGTTGTCGATTGAATAGCTTGATAAGTTGATTCCACTGGACTTAAAGGCATTATGTCGTTGTAACAAGTATAGTCACCAGAGCTAGGTACTATCCATGGGTCATAAGACTCAGGGGTTTCATGAACAAAGGTCGATATCATGTTAATCGAGGCGACAAAAGGACGAGGAATATCGGGTGGCAGAATAGGAAAATTACCCATCGAGGTTGAATCTTTTAAAAGACCCACGCCAACATTCTCATAACCAGGAGGTGTTTTTGAGATAAAAGGGGCATTTCTAGTATGTGAATCAGAATTAAAGAAGGCTAGTCGATCAACAGTAATGATTTTTCCTTGGTGTGGGAAACGTAACACACGGAAAAGATTTGAAACAACTGCGCACATGGAATCAATCCATCTACAGCCAAATAGAAGGTTGTAATCGAGAGGTGCATCAAAGACCTCAACCTCAAAATTAACTGACTTACCTTCTAACATAATAGACAACAAAGGAAGAACACCATAAGGTTTAAACCTTATACCATTAAAATATTTAAGACTATTGTGCGACTCGGTAAGGGCAGGAGAGCCAATAGCTTTCCAACAAGTAACAGAGATAACGCAAGTCGAGGCTCCTTCATCAATAATGGTTCGAAAAATATTCTTATTTTCCACAACAACTTGGATCTGAAACGCTAATTGAGAAGGAAGCCTTGGAATATGATCTTCCAATTCAAATATTATCAAATTAATATCGGTAGGATCAATTCCACCAATAGACTTTAATAGCGCCTTTTGTTGAGTAGGACAACTTTGAAGGACTTCGAGAGCCAACATCGTAGAAGGTGCTTGTTGAGTCTCCATTTTGAAACCTTTATTATCCTCTATCTGAGTCAATTTTACCTCTCACATGTGCATATGTTGACTATTTCCTCCACAAATCCACTTAGTGACCTTGTCCATGTGCATAGAGAGGTAACTAATGTTAAAGCATGATTTGTTTGATTTTCTTGATTAAAATTGATTAAATGATTGATTATTTATGCTCCTAATTACTTTGACTATTATTTAGCAGCTTCATGACAAGGCATCACCTCATCTGGTACTTTCGTTGGTCCGGTACTACAACAACCAACTGATTTGGGACCAATACTCCTCCTAATCCAGTACTCTGCAGTGATTCGGTACTACCTCTGCGTTCATTTGGTACCAACTTCACACCTCTTTCGGTACCATCTCCATCTGGTACCATCTTTTCACATCTTTCGGTACCAGCTCTGCACCTCTTTCGGTACCAGCTCCATTTGGTACCAGCTCTGTGCTTCATCCGGTACCAGCTCTCCAACTCTTCTGGTACTAGCTCTACGCTCCATCAGGTACCAACTCTCCACCTCTTCTGGTACAAGATTCAACTGGTACCAGCTCTGCACTTCATCCGGTACCAGTTCTCCGCCTCTTTTGGTACCAGCTTCATCTGGTACCAGCTTTGCACTTCATCCGGTACCAGCTCTTCGCCTCTTCCGGTACCAGGTTGTGCCTATTCTAGTACCAGCTCCATTTGGTACTACCATTGTGCTGGTATGGTACCCATATTATGATTGTTTTCATCTAGTACTAAATCCCTGCCTACAGGATTCTGGTACCAATTGTTCTAGTCCAGTACCAACTATGCTAGTCCAGTACTAGGCATAATTCAAAATTTTGGAATGCTTCTAGAAGAAAATCGGGCACATGGGTTTTGTCCATAATGATGTTTTCATGTAGACATGTGAGTCATAATTCACCCAGCTCACACATGTGGACCTCCATCTCAGGGGGAATGATTCTGCCAAAATTAGTAAAAATCTCAAACTGCCAACTTGTGCCTCGATTTTCATGCATATGGTATCAAATCTAGAAATTCGAAGATATGGGTTTTGTATAGAATAAGGAAAATTGAGTAAGGTATAGGCAGGTTTTTTAAATTAGAATTGGTTTGGAAGATATGGGTGGAGCCCTAACTTGAATCTGCCCAAATTGATGAAAAACACAAATTTTTGGGATTTATCCTAAAATTGTGAAAAATGTTTTCTTAGTTTGGGGATTCGGTTTCATCCATTCCTCCATGGATTTTATGTATAAATAAGGCCTCATAGGTATGAGGGAGGGGAGGAATTATTATGCTATAATATTGGTTCTTGGAGAAGGATGTACATGTTATGTTGGGAAATGAAATGTTGAACTTTCAAATCACTTAATCAATTGAAGGAATGCAAATGTTATTTTGTGCAATTCATGGGAATGAGTAAAGTGATTTAGTCTGCAATATCTTTAGGGGTACCTTGTTGGTTCGGCAAGGGCCCACCACCCCAACCAAGGTAAACCTCTATGTACATGTTTTTGTGTGATTGTGTGAGTGTGAACATTTAACAGTTGTGCGTTGTAAATGATTTCAAATGCATCTTAAGTTCAGTACTGAGTCACTTGATTTTGAATCAGTGTGAGTAATTAGACATTGGACAGAGTAGATAGTTCGCTTTCCATTTCTTCATATTGATATTTAATTGATAAGAGTTGTTAGATGTGTGGGATTGTTAAGCAAGCAAATGTTATTGTTTTGAATGTATGATTGTGTTTCTCTTAGTAGGTATAGGAATCATAAGACTTCATCTCTCACCTTCATGATCCATGTAATGAAGTCTTTCAATAATTTTGATTGTCTCCTGTATTGAAGAAGATTTGATTGGCATTGATAGGGTTATGATTGGTTTCTTTCTAGGAGTAAATAAAGTGAATTGTTAATTTCTATTTCAATTGCTACAAGAAGCAAGATCTAAGTTCATCTCTTCATTTCATGAGCCTTTAATGAAAAGACATCATATCTAAGCAATAACCTTTCCAACTGAGTGTTTGCTTGAGAGTTTTACTATGAGCTTTATCTTTTGGTTTGAAGTTGTGTGAAGAGTGTTATTGTTGAAGTGTGCCCAGATTTGTTTGATAGTTGTTGTTAAGAGTAGTAGCTACAAATAACTAAGTCAAAGTCCATATTTCCATTTCATGATATTGTAAATGGACAAGTCCTTATCTGAGCAAGATCTTTTGAATGTGTGATTGTTAATTTTGAAACGAGTGGAGAATGTTATTTGAAAATTTTGAAAACATTTTTTTTTTATTGATTGTTTCTTGATTGAGATATACTCATCAGACATAGATAAACCTCTAGTTGTCATCACATATAGTGTAACAAATCTGTTGATTATGAATCGCAGTCGATAATTTATGTTTGGTAATATATTATGCATATAATTGTACCAACATTTTGGTGTCGTTGTCAAGGAGTTGTAAACGGTAATAGGTAGTACTTGAATCAGATTGTTTTAATGGTTTTGGATTGGTTTTATGGATGATCTAAGGGTGGAGAAAAGATGGTAATATGTGAGGGAAGAGCCCACCCATCCACTTTGGTGGGGTTGCTCCAAATTTAGGTTGTCCTCTCTTCTTTTAATGCAAGTGTGGTTTTCCTTCTTTTATGCAAAATTGTGTTTTCATGATAGAATAACTTGTGTGAACCGATAACCTGGTGATAGCAGGGTCCTAGTAACGCAAGGAGTTCAAGTTTGGTGTGTTTTATTTTTGCAAATAGTTTTAATTTCTTAGTTTTAATATTCATATCTTTGATGATAAATCATTTTTGGGGTGTTGTAAGAACCCTTGAGTACTAATTTGTGTTGCGATACAGGGATCATCAACCAGCTAGAGTAATTCAAGGATGATCGAGAGCTTGAAGAATGTTCCCCCAAGAAATTTCTCGCATTATGGCAGCAGTTGGGATATCCGCCTCTCAGGAAGAGCATATCTTCACAACAGTCAAGAATCTAGTTGTCTCTCCACAAGAAGATTCAGAAGTCTCGTCGGATTCCTCTTGTCAATTTGTTGAGGAGAATAAAGAATCATGGATAGAATTCAATGGAGAGAAACCAGTGGAACCTGAGATTGAGGAGTCCTTAGCATGCCTCTCAGCAGATCCTGTATGTACTCCAAAGACCAATCATCTTGAAGATGATAATCTACATAGCATGGTAGAGGAAGACATTCAGTGTGACCTAAACAAAGAAGAGAAACAAGAATATAGTGATCCTATTGAAATATGGTTTCAATTAGTTATTAGGTCACACCACTCTTTTATTTTTCATTATTTATTGATCTCATCATCAAAGCAGTCGGTCCTTCATACTCCTGTATGCATTAAAATTTATCTTTCAAACTCGAGTATGAATATATTTCTAACCTTGTTACGCACATGGCTTCAATGGAAGTATTCTTATACTTGAAGTTTGTTCAATTAGAGTAGGATAGTAAATAAATAAATAAATGTTGCAATGCAACCTATCTTTCATACTTTTCATAAATGGGAATGTCAAAAGCTAATAAAGCAATCAGTTTAAGATCTTTTGTTCCTATAATAGATTTCTTTCTAAAATTTATGATAATTTTGTTTGAAATTCTATGAGAAGGGAATCTCTTCATCCTCTAAATGCACACATAATACTGGAAGGGTTTCAAAAGTGGAGAAGGAATCCTTGTCAACAGATCATAACACTTAAGGAAGTGCTTCATGACCTATTTCTTCAAAATTCTTCTTTTTCCTTAAGTTGTTAAAAATTATGCATTCGTGTTTTATCATTACCTATCTATTTTAAGACCACTATTTCACAAGGATGATCAATTAAGTGATTTTTTTAATAGCATTTGAAACTAAATGTTAATTCCAAACTATTTTATTCGTAGATAATAATTCAAATTTTGACATTTTCCCTAAATTTTTTGTTTGTAAGCATGAATAAAAATCTAGTTTTAATTAGTTCTATTGGTTTATTTTTAGCAGATGTTCACAACCCTCTGAGCAGCCTTTTTTTAGCATCTCAAATTGTTTGCATGAGGCCATGCAAAACCTCAAGCATGGGGGAGTGGTTGTTGAGACAGTAGTAGTTAGGTTTATTTTCTACTAAAATGGAAGTGGCAACAGAAGCAGTGTTTTTCCAGCATGATACTTCAACAAAAAAAATTCATATGTTTCTTCCTACAACAACATTGATTGCTAGCATCTTCTACAGCTTGATACTCAGAGTATGCCATCCACAAGGGGAAGCCTACAAAGTTCCAGTGTATAGAGAACTAACACCATGTACCTTGTCCAGTTCCCCTTGAGTATCAGAATACCATTTTGTGATGATCCAGTACTGGATAACCCCTCTGCGTTCATCCGGTACTGCAAACAATGTTTTCCTCTGTGCTCATCCGATACTGGGAAAAACTCTGTGCTCATCCGGTACTGAGAAAAAATGTGCGTTCATATGGCACTGTGGGAGAAGGTCTGCATTCATCCGGTACTGGGAAAAAATCTGCATTCATCCTGTACTGGGAAAAACTCTGCGCTCATCCGGTACTGGGCAAAAATATGTGTTCATCTGGTACTGTAGGAGAGGCTTCGTGTTCATCCGGTACTGGGAAAAACTCTACATTCATCTGGTATTGGGAAAGGTCTGCGTTCATCCGGTACTGGGCAAAAATAAATCTGCATTCATTTGGTACTGGGCAAAAAGAAATCTGTGTTCATCTGGTACTAAGGTGATCCGGTACTGGTAATGAGGTGTTGGTAGTCCTTATCCTAATTTCAAAGTTTTTGTTGCTCGATTTAAATGCTTCAAGTAATAGGACGTATAAACTCAACATTTTTTGTTTTATAAACTCAATTATTGCACGCTCCCTACCATGAACTTTTGCAAACCCTCGTATACATCTCCTCATATAGAAATCAATCATCATATCACTTTGTTTCTGCCCCCTCTTACTTATTTTCATTGTTCTATTTCGGTATTGATCTGTTTTGGTACTGTCCTATTCTGGTACTATCTATTATGGTACTGCAGAAACATGTTTTGATACCAGTTACCAATCTGAAACTGATTCCAAGGTGATATGATCTTTGTCATGTGCTTAACATTGTAATTGGAGGTATGGGACAATCTTTTTATATTCTTTCTATCAAGGATCATTTAAGTCTTGTGTTGAATTGTTCTTTACTCTCATGTACATATCCCTCCTACATTTCTACACTCACCTCTAAATGAATCATCCTTTCTATCCTTTAAGAAGATATTTTCACATTTAGCTCTATATGATCATGGGTGTACCCATCTTATTACCTCATCATTTTGAAAAAGTGGTTGCTAACTAAAATATCCATTGAAAAGTGGTGACACCATTATGTCTAATACTAACCTAGTTGATTCAACAAGTTCTTATCCAAGTTTATCTTTACAAGTTTCTCTTGAGAGGTATTAATGAAAAACTCATGTGGTGGACCACTCTTGCAAAACCTCAATGAACTTTCATGAGAACCCTAATAGGATTAACTAGAGGGACCTCTTAGTCATTATCTGAGATGTTCCATTCTACATTGAACAGCTGAGATTTAAGTCTAGTGTGGATGATGTCACCCTTGGGATAATTGCAAGAAGTTAATTATGTACCTAATAACTCTAAAACACTCTCGTACCACCTACCTTCCTTATACTCTAAAATTGTCAATGAACAGTATACATCATTCTAAATCTTTTGAGTAATATAATAAAAAGAAGTATCAGGAAGTACAAGTAAACCCATCGAGGTACTGAACAGGCCTGCTGGAACCGGGGCCATGCTTGTATGGTACTAAGGTAAACCCGTCAGGGTACTAAAAAGGTCTGCTGGCAGTGGGGCTATGTCGAGTAAAGGGAGTTGAAAAACATAAAGTGGCACACCTAAAACTGAACAAAAACCCTTGGGTCTCATTCTAAAGCATTATCAAATCAAGGCTAGGAGATGACCTTTATATCTCTCGGATGATGTTCTTAAGAACCTTCAAGTATCCACTTTAGAGTTCTATCTTTAAAATAAATAGGTTTGCATGAAAGTGGGACCCTCAGTATATGTAATTCACCTTACCTAAGCAAGAAGAGCTTCATCTCTAAAAACTTGGATAAAAAAACGAGTTAATCATCTTGGGATGTATTATTTTATGTGTTCCTCTCTTCAAATGAGATCTAAACTATGCTTATATCACTTTTATTTTAAAGGTAATCTAGCCAGGGGGGGCTATTAGTCAAAGACATTATGAAAACTCTTGGCCACTATCCTATAATCATATTAGAGTCACATCCAGCCCTTTATCCTACTATGATCCACAACAGATTGGATAAGACTTAACGTCAAGTCACTAACAGATCTAATCTATTACTCATGAATCCACTTTTCTGTCATAACTACTTTGCCATGGGTAAGAAGTGTGAAGCATAGGCTAGGAAGTTTAAATTGTATAGCAGGTTACTTAAAAGAGAACTTAAGGAGTTGAATAAAGGTGGAACTTCAGGGAATGCTTGATCGAGTGAAGAGTATCATCAATTTTGAGATTTTGAAGATCATTGTTGCATGAGGACATGCAATGACTTAAGAATGGGGGAATGTTGAGTCTTCATTTTGACACCTTTATTACCCTATATTATCCTTTATCTGAGTCAATTTTACCTCTCACATGTGCATATGTTGACCATTTCCTCCACAAACCCACTTAGTGACCTTGTCCATGTCCATAGAGAGGTAACTTATGTTAAAGCATGATTTGTTTGATTTTCTTGACTAAAATTGATTAAATGATTGATTATTTATGCTCCTAACTACTTTGACTATTATTTAGTATCTTCATGACAAGGCATCACCTCATCCGGTACTTCCACTGGTCCGATACTACAACAACCAATTGATCCAATACCAATACTCCTCCTAATTCGGTACTCTGCAATGATCTGGTACTACCTCTGCGTTCATCTGGTACCAACTCCGCACCTTTTATGGTTCCATATTTGCACCTCTTTTGGTACCAACTCTGTGCATATTTCGTTACCAGATCCATCCGGTACCAGCTCTACACTTCATCCGGTACCATCTCTTTGTCTCTTTCAGTACCAGCTTCATTCGGTACCAGCTCTATGCTCCATCTGGTACCAGCTCTATGCCTCTTCCGATACCAGCTTCATCCGGTACCATATTTTCACTTCATCTGGTACCAGCTCTGTGCTTCATCCGGTACCAGCTCTCTGCCTCTTCTGGTACCAGCTCTACGCTTCATCCGGTACTAGCTCTTCGCCTCTTCTGGTGCCAGATTGTGCCTATTCTGGTACCATCTCCATTTGGTATTACCATCGTGTTGTTCTGGTACCCAGATTATGACTGTTTTCTTCCTGTACTAAACCCCTTCCTACAGGATTCCGGTACCAACTGTTCTAGTCCGGTACCAACTGTGTTAGTCCGGTACTAAACATAATTCGAAATTTTTGAATGATTCTAGAAGAAAATCGGGCACATGGGTTTTGTCTAGAACGATGTTTTCATGTGGAAATGTGAGTCATAATTCACCCAGATTGCATGTGTGGACCTCCATCTCAAGGGGAATGATTCTGCCAAAAATAGTAAAAATCTTAAATTGCCAACTTGTGCCTTGATTTCCGTGCATATGGTATGAGATCTAGAAATTTGAAGATATGGGTTTTGTCTAGAATATGGAAAATTGAGTAACTATTAGGCATTTTTTCAAAATTAGAATTGGTTTGGAAGATATGGGTGGATCCCTAACTCGAATCTGCCCAAATTGATGAAAAACACGGATTTTTGGGATTTATCCTAAAATTGTGAAAAATGTTTTCTTAGTTTGGGGATTTGGTTTCATCCAATCCTCCATGGATTTCATGTATAAATAAGGCCTCATAGGTCTAAGGGAGGGGAGGAATTATTATGCTGTAAGATTGGTTCTTGGAGAAGGATGTACATGTTATGCTGGGAAATGAAATGTTGAACTTCTGATTCACTTAATCAATTGAAGGAATGCAAATGTTATTTTGTGCAATTCATGGGAATAAGTAAGGTGTTTTAGTCTGCAATCTCTTTAGAGTTACCTTGTTGGTTTAGCAAGGGTCCACCCCCCCAACCGAGGTAAACCTCCCTGTACATGTTTTTGTGTGATTGTGTGAGTGTGAACATTTAACAGTTGTGTGTTGTAAATGATTTCAAATGAATCTTAAGTTTAGTACGGAGTCACTTGCTTTTGAATCAGTGTGAGTAATTAGACATTGGATAGAGTAGATAGTTCCATTTCCATTTCTGCATATTGATATTTAATTGATAAGAGTTTGATAGATGTGTGGGATTGTTAAGAAAGCAAATGTTATTGTTTTAAATGTATGATTGGGTTTCTCTTAGTAGGTATAGGAATCATAAGACTTCATATCTCACCTTCATGCTCCATGTAATGAAGTATTTCAATCATATTGATTGTCTCCTGTATTGAAGAAGATTTGATTGGCATTGATAGGGTTATGATTGGTTTCTTTCTAGGAGTAAATAAAGTGAATTGTTAATTGCTATTTCAATTGCAACAAGAAGCAAGATCTAAGTTCATCTCTTCACTTCATGAGCCTCTAATGAAAAGACTTGCTATCTGAGCAAGAAACTTTTCAAATGAGTTTTTTCTTGACATTTTTACTATGAGCTTTATCTTCTGGTTTGAAGTTGTGTGAAGAGTGTTATTGTTGAAGTGTGCCCAGATTTGATTGCTAGTTGTTGTTAAGAGTAGTAGCTAAAAATATCTAAGTCAAAGTACATCTTTCCATTTCATGAGCTTGTAAATGGACAAGTCATTATCTGAACAAGATCTTTTGAATGCATGATTGTTAATTTTGAAATGAGTGGAGAATGTTATTTGAAAAATGTGAAAACAGAGTATTTTGTTATTGATTGTTTCTTCATTGAGCTATACTCATCAGATATAGATAAACCACATTTTGTCCACACATATAGTGTAACAACACTGTTGATTATGAATCCCAGTCGATAATTTATGTTTGGTAATATATTATGCATATAATTGCACCAATAGTGCTTGCTCAAGGTCTTCTACAATATTGTAGTTTTGGGAAGCACGTGTGTGAGGATTAAATGAGTAGTTTCAAACAATGCCCTTGGGAGGAGGACGAAGAACTGTATCTAGGCCCGATCGTTCGAGATGAAGAGGACCATTGGGAACTGAACTTGGTGGAGGAGGTTGAACCAACGGAGGTGGTGAACCATCAACTTTCTCTTTTGAAGGAGAATAATCTTTGGCTCGAGTTGTGACTCCAACTTCATTCTTCTTGGAGTCACCAGTACACATAAGTACATAAGATGTAGTAGAGGGAGAAGGTTGGTCATGAATGACCAATTGGGCCTGATGTTGAGAGGGAAATGGTTGTGACAAGGCGGAAGGTGTAGAAGGTGTCCCGGTCCCTTACAGGCACTTAGTGACCTCAGCATGTCGTGGAAAATATTTCATATAATGATCATCACCATGGATAAGGAAAGGATAATGAGTTTTATGCTTCTCTTTGTCCTCGGTAGGTTGTGTTTTGGGTTTCTCAGATTGTTGATTATTATTTTTTTCTTCCTTATTCCTACCCTTCCCTTTCTTTTTATTTTGATTTTTACCGATAGGTGTAGATTGAACCAAATTAACTTCAGAAGTTTAACGGGGGAAGGAGTTGGGTTAGGAGTGTTTTGTACATTAGAAGTAGTAGACTTGGGATTGCCATGACTGGCATGTTTTGACTGAGCCTCGGCATGGAAAGTACCAATCACGCCATCAGCAGCATGAGAAGCTACTAGAGGTGTCGAGGTAGGATTCGTAGATGGTCGAGGAACATCAGAGATCAAGTCATATAATGTGCACGTTTGTGAATAAATGAGATCCAAGTATTGAGCATGACTAATCGCCTTCTCTTCAGTGATGACACCACCCATGGCCACATCACGGGCTATAGGGCCAATGAGTGATTTGGTAAACCACTCGGCCAATATTTGATCAGGAAGGGGGACTCTAATTATGTGTCTTCTCCTCCTCCACTCATGAATATGATTGGAAATGTGAGTAGAAGAGGATTGTTTAAATGAACTGAAAAATTCAGTTCCTGTCTCATATCGTATTACCACTTGGTAATGCGTTAAGAAGGCCATGGATAAGGTATTGAATTCATTAAGTAATCTTCGTGGTAACTCAATATAACATTTAGTTGTTGAACCCGTAAGAGTTCATTAAAAAAGTCGTAATCTTATAGAGCCATCCATCAATGAGTTGGAAGAACACCAAAGATGGAATGTCATGACATGATTATTTGGGTCTTCTCCTGATCGGTCGTCAAACTTAGGAATTTCTAATGGTAATTTGGCCAGTATGACAGGCCAATAAGGAGAATGCAAAATAGGATCATTCAAAATCCTAGATAAATCCAGTAAATCCAAAGTAGCCAGAAAGGGAAACTGTCTGTTCACTTAAGGAAACTGGTAGTTTTGAGGAGGTAATCTCGTAGGTATACCAGTAGGACCATAAGCAGTCTGTAGATGGTTAACAAGTCTCTTCAAATTCGGTGGTGGAGGATTTTGAGTCGAATAGCCAACAGGAGTGGATTGATTAGGTAGGCTTCCTTGAAAAGGAACATTAGACTGAAAATTTTGACCCCAAGTTGGATTCATAGAACCTAGATACGGTTTTCCGATATTAGGGGGTATAAAAGAATTAACTTGCAGATGTGACCCCCTAGGTGGTTGTTGATTTCCTTGGAAAGGAACATTCCATGGTTGAGATTGTAACACAGGTATGTTTTGTCCATAAACTGGGTTATGAACTCCAACTTGAGGTTGCCCCCAAACTTGAGGTTTCCCTCCAATGGGAATTTGAAAACCAGAAGAAACGATATGACTTGTACCTCCAACGTGATTAGATCTACTAGAGCCAAAACGATTAGATCCTCCAGGCGAGAGTGGAGGAGAAATGTGAGGCCCTCCAGAGAGAACCTGGGCAGGCATAGGAACAAAATGACTAGCACAATTATACCCAGGAGGAACAAAACGATTAGACCCTTCGAATGGATTCTGGGAAGGATTAGCAATGGAAGTATTTAAATCATTATACCCAGGGGGAAGTGATGGATTTGATCTAAGCAGAAGCGGTGTTCCAATAGGATCTTGATAAATAACCGCATTTCTGAAAGAAACAAGCATAGCTTGTGGAACCACAGTAGAGTTAACAAGATGGAGAGGAAGAATCGAGTGAGAACCAACCAACAATTGGTCTAACACTGTGACAACATTACTGGTTGTGCTAGTAAAATGATCTAAAGGTATTGTATAAGCGGTGGAAGTTACTGGCATCTGTGATGCCCTAGGTTGATTAGAAGCTCTCGATCGTAAATGACCCATTCCTTGTTTATCAAATATATCTTGTTCCGAAGAAGTTCTCCAAAGAGTACGACTAGGACCAGGAGTGCTAGGATTGAAATTTCCAATAGTGTGAACTGGAGTTTTAAATGACTCACTTTGAAAAAATGGATCATCCACACCAGATTCTGCTTGAGGTCCAGTAGGTATTTCAATATACTTGTCAGCAATGATGTCTCTCAATAAATTAATCTGGAGCAAATGTGGATCTTGTGAAACACTCAATAACGGGTTTATGGCAAGTATCGACTCTTCCAATGGATTAGAACTTCCAATTTCAGAGGCTACGTTGTTATTGACTGCTCCTTCAGGGGAACCCTCTGGTGAGTTAGGAAGCAAAGGAGCGTAATCTTCTAGACCTTACAGAGGTATCCCTTGCATCCTACATGAACAGTGAGGGCCAATGTTGGCCACACCAAATAAGGAATGAAACAAATCTATGTCCAACTTGTTATCACTCCAGGGAACTACTTAGGGTTGTAGACTAAGTATGCCTGGTAACTTAAGAATTCAATACCTTTTTAGCAAATGGATCGATGGGATATCACAATAACTTGATGGAAAGGTTGCTTATCAAATAGTTAAAGGAGCCAGTGCTCTTAGGAACTGTAAATCAGATGATAAATAACAGAGATGGTATGCAGAATATTGCTGAGACAACCAAATACATT
>JASDQU010096172.1:4389-21690 GCA_032191745.1 Picea mariana | reverse complement strand
AAATATTAAATTATTAATATTAAATATTGATATTGTATAATTTAATTAGACAAGGAGGTTTGTACAATATGAAACGAGGAAGCGGTCGGTCGGTCGGGATGGTGATATAAAAGCAAGTGAAATCTGAATACGTGAATCCGCCAACTTACCAAGAATTTTTTTGAAAAAAACAAGTAATACATAAAATCTACTTTTAGAAAGTACAGACATGAGATTTTATAGAGCATGTATTGTTCCCGCATTCCATACTTAAGCCAATCTTTGGATCGCGGGTATTCGGGCTGACGGGCTCAAAACTTGGCCTCTATTGTTTCGTTAGCTACAAATAGCACCCAAGAGTTCCACGATATACAAATTGACAGGCGGACTTGCGGGCTGGCTTGCTCAAAATTGCATTTCTATTGTTCCGTGTCGTTCAAACAACACTCGGAGTTCCGCCATATACAAATTCACAGATGGACTCTAGGGCTGGCGGGCTCAACCTTGCGATTGTTTATGGATGGTGATCCCTATGAACTATGTAACACTACCAAAAACATTATTTTCAAATATAAAGTATTAATATTAAATATTGATATTGTACAATTTAATTACATAAAATTATAAAAGGATGTGAAATAGCTTATTTCAAAGAAAAACCCGCGTATTCAGAAACTTACGTTCCAAAATTTTTGTATAATATGAAATGGGAAAGAGGTCGGTCGAGATCCTGATATAAAAATGGGTGGAAATATGAACACGTGTATCCGTCAAGTTCCACACCTAGAAAATTTCGTAAGAAACGAGTTATACATACCAAATATGTACTTTTATAAAGTATGGGCATGAGATTTTATACAGCATGTACGCAACCCTCATTCCATACTTGGTCACTTTTTGGATCATAGGCTCAAAATTGGGCTTTTGTTGTTTCGTGCCCTACAAATAGCACCCAGAGTTCCGCGATATACAAATTGACAAGCGGATTTGCGAACTATTTCAATTTTAAGGGCCTCGTGTTGATGTAATAGCACAATTGGACTTGGGCCAGTTTATATTCATTTCTTACAATATCAAACGGAGAAGTGGTCAGTTAGGATGGTGATCTAAAAGTAATTGAAACCTGAAGTCATGAATCCGCCAACTTCCGCAAGTAGAAGTTTTCTGAAAAACGAGTAATACATACTAAGTATGAACTCTTACAAGGTATGAACATGAGGTTTTTATAGAGCTTGTACGGATCCCACATTTCATACTTGGCCACTTTTTCGATTGCGGGTTATCGGTCTGGCGGGCTCAAAGCTAGGCCTCTATTGCTCCATATCCTACAAATAGCACCTAGAGTCCCGCGATATACAGCTTCATAGCCAAACTTGCGGACTGGGTTGCTCAACATTGCAGTTCTATTGTTCCGTGTCTTCTAAACAACATTCGGAGGAAACGAGTAATACATACTAAAGATGTACTTCTAAAAACTATGGACATGAGATTTTATAAAGCATGTACGGATCCCTCATTCCATACTTAGCCACTATTTGGATCGCGGGTTCTCAGGCTGGCGGGTTCAAAATTGGGCCTCTGTTGTTCCGTGCCCTACAAATAGCACCCACATTTCCGCGATATACAAATTGACAATCGGACTGGCTAGCTATTTGAATTTTAAGGGCCTCATGTTGATGTCATAGCACAATTGGACTTGAGCCAGTTTATATTCATTTATTACAATATCAAATAGGGAAGCGGTCAGTTGGGCTGGTGATATAAAAGTAAGTGAAATCTGAAGTCATGAATCCGCCAACTTCCGCACCTACAAGTTTTCCGAAAAACGAGTAATACATACTAAGTATGTACTCTTATAAAGTATGGACATGAAATTTTTATAGATCATGTACGGATCGACCATTCCATACTTATCCACTTTTTGGATTGGCGGGCTGAAAATTGAGCCTTTATTGTTCCACGCCCTACAAATAGCACCCACAATTCTGTGATATACAAATTGACAAGCGAACCTACAGGCTGGCTGGCTCAACATTGCACTTCCATTGTTCCATGTCCTCCAAATAGAACTTTGAGTTCTGCGATATACAAATTGACAAATGGACTCCAGGGCTGGCGGGTTCAAGTTTGCCATTGTTTACGGATGGTAATCCCTATCAACTATCTAACATGATCTAAAAACATTATTTTCAATATTAAATTATTTATATTAAATATTGATATTGTAGAATTTAATTAGACAAGAAAGTTTGTACAATTTGGTCGGGCCAGTGATATAAAAGTTTTTGTACAAATGAGCAATACATAGTAAACATGCACTTTTATAAAGTATGGACATGACATTTTATAGAGCATATGTGGATCCCTCATTCCATACTTAGCCACTTTTTGAATCGTGGGTTCTCGGCCTGGTGGGTTCAAAATTGAGCCTCTATTGTTCTGTATCCTACAAATAACACCCAGACTTCTGCGATATACAAATTGATAGGTGGACTTGCGGGCTGGTTGGCTCAACATTGCACTTCTATTGTCCCGTGTCCTCCAAACAACAGTCAGAGTTCCACAACATACAAATAGACAGGACTCCAGGACTAGCGGGTTCAAGATTGCAATTGTTTACGGATGGTCATCCTATCTAACTTTATCTAAAAACATTATTTTCAAATACTAAATTATTAATATTAAATATTGATATTGTACAATTGAATTACATAAAATTATCAAAGGATGTTAAATCACTTATTTTTTAAAAAATGAAGGAAACAAAAGAAAGTTTTTTTTAAATTCTATAACCGCAAGCATAACAAGGACCAATTTGAATTTTAAGGGCCACTTGTTCATATGATATCACAATTTCACTTCGCACAATATATATTCGTTGATTTCAAATTATTCCAGGACATTAATTTTATCAAGTTCATCGATTAAGCAAAAATGCCAAAACAACAACCAATTTGAATTTTAAGGGCCTCTTGTTGATATGATAGCACAATTGCACTTCACATAGTATATATTCGTTGATTTCAAATTATTCCAGGACATTAATTTTACCAAGTTCATCGATCAAGGAAATCTGCTAAAACAAGCCACATACTACATTCATGTCACAACACCATAGAAATTATCAGGCGGATTTGCGGGCCAGCTGGCTAAAAAATTCAATTATATTGTTTCATGTACTCCAAATAACAGTTGGAGTTCCGCGATATACAAATTGACAGACGAAGCACACAACCAAGAACCAACCAAACTTCAAACAGGCCGCAAGCAAGTTCCCGGAAGGTTCCATAGAGCAGGACCCATTGACCTTTACACCAAACAATTTGATATACAAAGAAAAGACGTCGTCGCATTCATTTTCTCTTGCATCTAGTATATGTTCCCAGTAGAAAATAACCGGGGCCATGGAATATATGGGGTTTGCTGCCATGCTTCCCATTTTTTGGACCGAACAATCTTATGCGCATGCAATCCCAACTAGCCGAGTCCGATGAACATTCATCTGGATGTTGAAGAAATATTACAGAGCCACATGAGGCATTTTCGTTTCTTGCCAAAGTTTGATACATATTTTTTTCCCTTCTTCAGTCGATATGCAAAATTGCATTGTCCTCATTTAAGGTGAATTTGCTGTGTATCCGAAGCTCCCGCAGCATGTAGACACTGCTTGCCTTTTTCTGTAGATACGTTTCATATGACAACTCTACCAACTTAGGAAGCACATTTTGTAATAGAGGCTACCTAACCATACAATGCACAGTTGTGTTTCCCACGGTTCGGATGACAAAATTGACGCAATGTCCATACATATATGGACATTTTTCACCACATCGTAGACAATCAATCGTATCATCACTTATCAAAGCGGAGACAGAAGCAGGAGAGTTGCATTTTGCACATACAGGTTCAAATGGGGTCGAGTACACATTGGCTGCAACTAAAACACCTTCAACCTGAGAACGAAGCATAGGAATTAATACATTGAACAATATAATACACAACTGCACCCCCCCTCCCCTTAAAAAAAAATAAAAAAATTAAACAAGCCACAAAAATTTGTTGAAGTCTATTTCTATAAGCAAAGTGAGGATGATTTTGTGGATGTATATGCACAACATTTATAGAGCTAGCTGGTTTCTTCAGATCCTCTACTATGTCTGCTCGCAACTTTGTTACAAACGTTGCCTGGGTTGTCCGAAAGATCCTTTCTCTAACATCCCTTTTCTTTGTTATATTTTTGAACAACATAAGTGGAATCTGCTCTTTATGCAATTGCTGCTCCATTGACGAAAACAAATTTGAATACGTATCGAACAATTGTAGCTGCAACATGGAACAATGAAATATTTGTGTAACTTACCTGAGATACATGCACATGCGAAAGTAAAGGACAAAATTGAATATGAAAAGCGGTACCATTGCCTTGTCGTTGTCCGACTCTCCATCCTTTATATGGAGAATGTGTTGCGAGCCAAGTTTTCTCGCCAGTATGACAGCTGCGCCAATCGTTCCGATTGGGTAAATATCAGTGCTCTGTGCAAGCTGGATGATAGTCGAATCCGGGACGAAACGATATTTTGAACAAACAACGGAATTTTTTTCCAAAATGCTTGTTTTGTTGTGCGAAATAATTCGATCACAATCACCACGATCATATATTGTTTTGGGCAATATATTAAAATTTGTAATGGATATCCCATTACCCGACAATATCTTTTCTGCATGTTTCTAGACAAGTTGTGGAGGAACAGTTAGTGTCAGTGTCATCATGGCCTCCTTGTCTGTCATGTCAGCACGCATAATGGATCTACTTTTTTTTTCCTTGTCCAAGTAGGTGCTATAGATGACCATTATGTCCCCGACGAACACTTGTCCATTTCGGCGGCTATTCAAGCCCTCTATTGATAGTACTTTGGATGTTACAACTCTAGACCTGGTGACAATTTTTGAACAAGTAAACTAAAGTGAATGGTAGTGTGGATTTTTTTATTATTATTCTTCTTTCACTGACATAAATCTACAAGTACACGCATATATTTTATGAACTATGGAGCCAGAGTTTTGCAACCACACCTCTTAGTCTGCGGAACATGCAGCACGTTCAACATCTCGCTTATACTTGTTGATACTTCTTGTGAGTTGCAAACCATGTATTGCAGATGGCATCAGCATATCCACCATGCCATAGATGAATATATAACCGAGGATATTTGTTTAGTAAAAATAATAAGAGCAGAGCGTATGCATCTTTACCTTTGGCATTGTCGGTCTGCTGATGTCTGGGATGAATGACTGCTCATGCCCATGTGACTAGTCCAACTTTTTCTGATGCAAGCATGTGCAGATGAAAATTAGGACTAAAAAATCATATGCATTATATACTGTCCATCAAAAGGACTAAATATCCGTAAAATTGTATGCATTTGATTTTTTTAACTGGAGAAATGTTTAACAGTAAATAGGGTGTGAGGGCGGGGCACCATGGCCAATTTGTATACCATGGACCCCCGGAAGCTAGGGGAGCAATCTTGAACCTACCAGCCCGACACCCGCAATCGACAAAGTGGGTAACTATGGAATAAGGTAGAAGCGCGACCACGGATGTGAAATCGTTAGTCCGCCAACCAACGCACTAAGGCATTTTCAGAAAGCACACTAAGCAGATGAATTAGAAAACAAAAGGGATAATAGAAAATGGAAAAAGTAGAAACATGGAGGGCAGAAAGGCCCATTGCTGCCAAGCCATCGTTTTCAATCTTAATATTATATTCCCTCACCCGGTTTATATATTTAATTTACCAGCACAATTGGTATACCTTTTAGAAGATTGTACCACAAAACCCTCTGCTGTTGCACAGAACAATTCATCTTCCTGTCCAAGCAACTTGTTTTTTCCAAGGCAGCAACGCCGAATATGCAATGGACATGAAGGAAAGTTAGTATGAAGACAAACATCTAAAAGAAAGAGAAACATGTCTATTTACCCGCCAAAGAGTCCATCGTCCTCTCTGGCCCTTCTGTTTGTTTAAATGCAACGAAAACACAACGGACATGAAGTAGCTTAGTATGCAGGAAGGCATGTATTGAAGATAACTTATAATGAATACATACATGTAAAAGAAAGAGAAACAAAGTTATTTACCCGCGAAAGAGCCCATCGTCATCTCCAACTATTCTGTTTGTTTAAATGTAGCAATGCAACGAAAACACAACGGACACGAAGCAGGTTAGTATGCAGGAAGGCATGTCATGAAGATAAGTTACCATGTAGGAAGGCACGCAACATGTACATATAATAAACTAGGTGAAAACATATACATACCATAAATGAAATACAAAACAACGCAATATGAAATAACAGTACAAGCATGCACCTTTCTGTATCCTCTTCAACTGATGTGGTCAAGACTCCCTCGTTTTCTCCAGCTATTCTATTTGCTTGAATGTGGGAACGCACAAAATACAATGAACATGAATGGAAGCTAGTATGCACCAGAGAACAAACAATATGTACATATAGTAAAAGAGACTCAACGAACTGTCTCGAAGATAGGCAGAAAGATGAACCTTTGCGCTTCTCCATCCATAGCTGTAAATGTGTAATTTTTTCCCCTGCCCAAAATATATTACAAGCCACAAAATATCACGCAATTGCATGGCCGTAGCTAAACGATTTCTGGTTTTCCGTGGAAAATTATCCAGATATGTTGCCACCGATGGAAATACATGTTCTTTATCCTCTACACAGACTGCTGTGCCCACGATACAAGCTTTTGGTTTTCCGTGGTAAACTACCCAGACATGCTTCCAGACATCCAAATATAATCTTGCAGAATCTTTGTTGTACATATCATATCTCAAGCACAACACAAATTGTATCGTGCGCACACCAGTCTGTGTAGAGGAGAAAGAACATGTAATGTCATATGGGCACATCTGACCATACATGGTTTATAAATGTAGCCTGCATATGTTTTATTCTAACAAAAAAACAACGGATATTGCAATTTCACATGTAATCCTCAAACAATTTTGCATGCAACTATTTTATTTCATGCCAGCACTGAAGCACCAGCAAAATCTCACAGAAGTACAAATATCGACCTCGACAAACAGGGAAAATAACACAACTGCATGCCGACTCGTGGGTGCAGGGGCTGAACACCGTAAAGCGCCCCAAAAAACAATAATAATCCAAAAAAAGCTCCAACCACTGGTGCTGGACCCCAACCCTGCAAGGCCGAATCAAACAAAAGAAAAAATCAAGCACCAAACCAACGAGAAAGCACGAACAGGCCGAACTGCACCCCTAGGGCCCCAAAGCGTAAACCCAAGCCAAACAAACAGAACCAACAACCCATGAACCAGTGAACCAACAAGAACCATCGAGCCAGTAAACAACATATGTATCTCCAATAATTACGAAGCTACAACCCAAGCACAGAAGGAACCGGAAACATATGAGGACCATGCCACTACAAATAAGCAAACATTATTACTTGCAAACTGCAAACAATGAACAACAAACAAGGAATAGAAAATGAAACCATGGCATCGAAACTTACTCCGAAACGATGAAATGTGGAAGTGCAGGTCGAATCACGAACGAAACAACAACAAGCAACAAACGACAAACCAGGGAAGAAGAAGCACTCACCGAACCAGTAAACAATGTATGTAGCTTCAACGATGACAAAATTGCATTGCAAAGGTAGAATAAGGATGAAACATACAATGGCTATTCAACTGGCAGTGGACAACAAGACTGTGCAAATTCACTGTAACTGTATGGAAAATTTCGACTAAAAATGTACTCCGGGAAGCATATTTAGATAAACATTTAAGGCTGTCAGGTTATCTAAGGACCTCGCGGTATGCAAAAATTTAAGCTGTCAGGCCTGTTGGAGGATGCCGCATCATGTACACATTTAAGTTGTTAGGCCTATTGAGGCATCTCGACAAAAGTGTCAATACATTTCAATAAAAATACATCTGGGAAGGACGTTATAAATTTTGGAATTCTCAATCACTATAAAGCTTGGATATCAAAACATTTCAATATGCTTAGTACATATCAAAACTTAGGGATATATTCAGCTAACAGTAAATGCTAATACAAACATTTGAGCTAATGCTAGCATTAATCCACCTTCAAGCAATATATAGGAAAAATATATGATTCAAAAAGACTATATACGAGAAAAAGTTTGGATATGTTGCCATATAAAACATTGGGAATAACGAAGCTGGCAATAAGACCTCCAATCTCTTATCCAATCAGATCAGTACATATATGGTACTTTTTATTATATAAAAATATATGCTTTTAATTCCCTAGCTCCAACAATAGGTATTATGCAAATATTTCTGGTCAAAGGACAAACTAATATGTAGTCAATGAATTATCGATTGCTATAGTCCCTCTATGCCTACAATAGGGACTAATAATGCTAATATATTGTATTTATTGGATACCCATAATTCGAAGTATCAGATACGAAGTATATATTTTTGCGAACTTCGTATAAAACTTTATATATTTTTGTTTTATTAGTCCCTCGGTTTAAGCTTAGTAAATGGTTTACAGTTTTTTTTACAACTAAAATCGAAATATTTCTTACTTTCTTAATCTTACTTTTTGTTTGAATATGCTTAAACCATTTTATCTACATTTTTTAATACTAAAATTGAAATATTTCTTTTTTTAATATGTTTAAACCATTTTATCTAATTTTTTAATACTAAAATTGAAATATTTCTTATTTTTTAATCTTATTTATTTTATCTAATTTTTTAATACTAAAATTGAAATACTTCTTACTTTCTTAATCTTATTTTTTATACCAAAATTGAAATATTTCTTACTTTCTTAATCTTACTTTTTGTTTGAATATGTTTAAACCATTTTATCTAGATCAATCAATAGTATATATACTTTATATATAACAATAAAAGTATATATACTTTATACATAACAATGAACTGTTTTCTTCTCTTATTTGGTTTTATGTGGAGTTTTAGCTTCACATTCTCCACAAAAATCTTAGGTTAAAGTGTATATTGTTTAATAATTTTTTTTTTTTTCCGAAATCAAGTAATGTTAGAAATAAGTTTATTAGGAAAATAAACCCAACCACCTTGCTTGGATGCATAGCCTTTCTTCATGCATCGTCTTTCTTCAGATTCTCGTGCAAACAAATGAGACCCGAATATTGCATATTTGTCATCGAGTTCTTGAGTTGTTTTTCAATTTATGATGAAACTACAACATGCTAAGGTGGAGGTGGAGAGAAAATACCTAGGTTTATAGCTTCAATGTTACCTCGAATGAAGGCTTATTCGCTACACCTGTGACACGCATAAGTGAGGGTTAATAAAATGTCAAGAGATTGCACAAGTTGAATATAAGAATTATTTCATTTCTTGAACAATGTTTCTTTGGAATTTATTTTTTGTGATCTTTGTGATGTGATCTTAGGCAATTTAGATATGAATTAATTAAAATCTTCCTTACCTAGAAGGGGATTGTAAGGAAAGCTTTGATAAAATTGGCACGGTACTAGGTAGCGAGGGGATAATGGTAGCATGAGGCCAGGTTCACAACTTAGATGCCCAACCTAACATGGATTATGCCTAATAGAAACACGAGAGTATGAGAACAACATGAGAGGTATGAGAACTATATGTTCTATCCCAAGCACTCGTATCCCTATCCATGCTTTTCTTCGACACCATTTAAAGGGCTTAATATGGCTCGATAACAATGACTCTATGATGCTTCCATATTTGTAGCTTCAAACAACCAACTAAATCAGTGTGGATGCTTCTAAGCGTAAGGTTTGGGAGGTTTAAGTGCAAGGTTTAGGAGGTTTCTCAACCCATGTATTATTATAGGTAAGTAAATCTACTTTCTTTGTTTATTTAAGGAGGCATAGTAGCTGAACAAGGTTTCAATATAATTTTTAATTATGTTGTACATGTAGCTTTCGAGGTGGACACATAAATGTAGAGGATATATTACTGCTACCAATATTGTTATGAGTCAACCTAATTGTGCACGAAGCAACCAACTAACCATCTAGGGAGGATCCAACCTAATAGCATGACAAAGTAGACCAAGTTCGATTAGCTTAGTCTAATTTTAGCATCAATCACTAGCTCTCGTTTCACCTTTTCTTTTCGATAAACTCTTCACCTTGATATTATTTTGATTGGTAAAATCACACCCTGCACTATATCTTGGCATCATTGGCTTAATAGTAGCATGAGGTTAGGATACTTATAAGCCTAGTAATAGCTAACGGGGATCCATCCCATGAGCAAGACGAGGTCACATAAGCTGAAAAATAATTCAACAATCCGAATTTGCAAAAAAAAAACTCAACAATCTCTATACAATTAAGAGATTGTAGCCCATGTATTGGATTGTTGTATTTGGGCATATTGGCTGAGCGATAGCTAAAAGGGAAAAATCTTTTTAGTGTTGTATTGCATACTATACAAATTCTAAGAAATTTGATGTACGTTTTTCATATTGGTCAAATGTGGTAATCAAACAAAAAAATAGATGCAGTTGAGCTTTCTGACAAGAAATAATGTGGTAATCAAACAAAAATAGATGCATTTGAGCTTTCCGACAATAGAAATAATACAAAGGTGCAACATTATTATTATCACATACATAACTCTTTTTCTATTAAGAAAAAATTGATGCATATTAGACCTCCTTATGGTTATGAGAGTCATGAGTATTATACCTCCTTATGGTTATGACAGTCATTAGGGGATGCATGCATATGACTAGAAGAACTAGTGTGGTTCTTGTGGGGCTTATTTGTTTATTCTCGCTAGACTATGTACTAGATTAGTATGAAGTCACCCTTAACTTCCACCAACAGACCTGTACACAAATATAGAAGCATCATAGCTAGTTATTCAAGAGAGATTCAATCTACACTAATTCTAGCATTTTGCTTCTGATCGTCCCACCCACCCTCCCCTAAACGATGATTCTACTCACAATGCCATCAAGGTGATATGATTGAAATTGAAAATACATGTATCAAATCAATCTCTCTTCTGTAGCTACGTTGCATAGTGAATAAGGAGTGTCGTGAGCATAGAGAAACAAGGGGAACAAAGTAGGTTGTGCAACCAATGGTGTTGGAATTTGTACCTATTTGTATTTATTTAGCGATCAGTTTGCTAGTTCCTTGACTAAATCAAGTGTTGCATCTACTGCTAGCTTCAACTTTGCTCCTTCTTGCTTCGACGTCTGTGCCCACCCTTTCTCCAACTATCCTTGCATTTGCATCATTTACTACTACTTGGTAAACTAAACAAGGATCTCTCTAGATACTGCCCCTTAACAATTGATGGCTTTAGCTCAAGGTGAGTCATATATTGAACATGTCAAACACTTTAACATGAAAAGATGTACACGTTATCTTGTACAATAATTTTGTTAATATCTCAATCACCTTTATATTTACACTAACATCAAAATACACAGCTAGAGTTAACCCAACTGCCATGCACAAAGGCGTGCATATTTTGATTCATTTTGCAAAAGCTGTTAGTCCCATCAACTATGTGCATCCAATTTTAAAAATATTGGATATCAACATCAAAATGTCAATGTTGAGGAGCATTCACTATTCATTATAAGATAATAAATGGTGTGGAAACTTCCCAGATATAATATATATACACACTTAAGGGCATCCATTGTACATGAATCCAATTATATATATATATATAACAATGAGTTCATAAAACCGTGAATCATTCCCTTTGGGTGGCTTAAATAAATGTCTCGCATGAACATTACTCTAGCAAAAGTGTAGGGAGCGAATTTAGAACTTAGTTAAAAAAATGTTTTGACAATAAATTATTATAGAAAATACAAGACTTTTACAAGAAAGTCACTTGACCATATCCCTAATATCAACAAAATTACAACAATGTTGCGAGTACAAGAGTCCATAAAATGCATTTTGTGCCAATGAACAACATATTACACTGCAACAATGCTGCTAGTACGAGAGTCCATAAAATACATTTTGTGCCAATGAACAACATAGTACACTTTACACACTTTAGGGAGATGATGAATTAATGTCCTCTTACAAATTTGCTAGTACGAGAGTCCATAAAATACATTTTGTGCCAATGAACAACATATTACACTTTACACACTTTAGGGAGATGATGAATTAATGTCCTCTTACAAATTTTATGATTACAATTTACACACTTTGGATAATGATGAATTAATGTCCTCTTACAAATTTGAAGTTGTCATTATCTACATCAAGACGCTCCATATGGGCGATTAGAGTGATAGAGACAAGTGAGTGAGAGCTCATAGCTCTACGGCTATGACTAGGGTTTACCCTAGCTGCGGGCCACAACAGTCTGTGCCTTCCCTTACCCATCTTCCTCTGGTGCGACCTTGGGCCTGAGACTAATGCAGATCGTCTGAATGCGAATTCGAGAGTGATGTGGGTCATCCGATTGAAAATACAAGAGTCGAGATTGTGATGTTGAATGTGAATACAAGAGTGAGAGTCGGTCAAGGAAGGTATTAGTTCTAAACATCAAGAGATTTGCGAGGACCGAAACGATCATTTTGGAGAATACCTGCGCACTTCGAAGAAGTGTCGAAGGTTTTACCCTAGCCGCGGGTTGCAACAGTCTTCGCCTTCTCCTACTCGTCATCCTCTGGTGCGGCCCTGGGCCTGTGACTGATGAGGACCTTTGGTGTCTAGGCACAGTTCGGTGGCTACAGAGCTAAGTCGCACTCGACTTTGGTTTCTCTGTCGGGCTCTCGTTTGGTTGATGATGTGGTGGTCCCTGAAGATCCATTTTCTTGTTTGCATTAGTCTGGTTCAGGCTTTCCTCTGGTGGCTGGGCTTGGTTGATATGCGGTGAATCTCTTGGTTTTATGGGAAGAGGCAGCTTGTTTTTGTGCCTTTTATCTTCCACATTTCAGAAGAGGTTTTGGGCCAGAGCTTTGAGGTCCTCGCTAAGGGCGTGCGGTGTTGGGTAACACTTTGAGGTCCTTTTCGGGGACGTGCGATGTTGGGTAACACTTTGAGGTCCATGCTGGGGCGTGCAACTGTCTGGTTTTTTCCATTCTTTTTTTGAGGTTATGGCATGGATGATGAAGGGTACTGAGTTATATCTGCCTCTTTCAGAGGGTTTCTTTTTTGCAGCCTGCGTGCTGGCTTGTTTAGCTTCTGTCTGTTTGGTTTCTTTTCAACTTTGGGATCTCCAAGTCTTTGGGATGGCTCTGTGTTTTCCATTGACCAAGTTTTGAAGAACACTTGGTCATATTTGACCATTTTTGGGACTTCGACAGCTTGTCAAAGATGGAGTGCAACGCGAAGTGGAAATTGTGGAAGCTAGACCCCTTTTTGGGTCCCTTTAGGTTTTTGGGTTAATGTAACGGGAAAGGGATGTCGACCTATGGGTTTACCCATACTTAGGCCCACTTTTGTAATCTATAAATAGATACTTAGGCAATGCAAGTAGAGGACAGTAATACATCTATGTGATGTATAGCCGATGGCTTAGTGCTAGTAACTGGATCTGTGTGATTAGATGTGGAATGTAAGTGCTCTGTGCATGATTATAAGAAGCTTGCAGAGCTAAGTGAAAGTTGTTGTAAGAGGTTGTGAATGGATTTGTGCTAAAGTGCAAGGAAGAAGGATCTAGCGAGCTGCGCAGATCTTCTGTCCTATGCAGAGTAAGGATTGTTGGAGCTCTGTGCTGTAAATTCTTGACCGAGATAATAAAGAATAAGACTTTGTGGACGTAGCCCCAGGGTGGGGGTGAACCACGGTAAATCTGTGTGTTGTGCTTTGTGCCTTGACCTGATGTGTTTGTCTCTCCCCTTGCTAAGTGCTTTGATGTGTTTAGATAGATCTATTTATGCTTTGTGCTTCTCAGATATGAATGAATATTAGATCTGGTATGTAAGATGCTTAGTGCTTGATCTGCCAAATCTAATCTATCTTGTTGTGGCTAAGTGCTGAATTATCCTAGATCTAAGTACATACTGCGATGCTCTATGCTATCTGCGAAGTATCATAAGGGTTGACTATTGATGAATAATCTATGCTAGGTGATTGCTAAGTGTTATAATCACAGATCTGTGTCCCATATAAGGTTGCAGACATCTGAGTCCTCCAACCACCCCTACCTCTACCTCGGGTGAGACTTCATCTGCTTCGCAGGTGTTGTCGAAAAGGATGGTAGTTAGGGTTTTGTTGGTGTGCTCTTGAGCGTTGAACCCCGGGTCTGCCCCTGTGCCAACAAATGGTTCCGTTGCCGGGACCTGAAAATGTGATTGCTGGGAATTAGAGAAGAAGAAGCTTTGTGCAAAATAATCTCTCTGTGTAGACCTGTGCCCTAGTGCGCAACATTCTACTTAACCTTGGAAGCTCTGTGCGAGAAAAGAGGTCATATCTGCATCAGATCTCCGAGAAAAGAGATCGAATATGTGAGAAAAGAGGTCAGATCTCCAAGAAAAGAGGTAAGATCTGTAAGCTCCGTGCTTTGATAAAGGTAAGAATAGTTAAAAGTTTTAGATCTGAAAGATTTGTGCTCTGTAGAAGCAAAACAAGTGAAAATTTTTGTTTCTAAAGTATGGATTTAGGTATGCTTGATAGATTTTGTCCTAGCTTGAAAACTAGGGCATTGTTAGATGAAAGAACGTTTGATATGAATAGATCTGATAAGAATAGTGAAAGATATGTTATACCTATGCATAGAAATAATTTTTGGACTAACAAATGGATGCAGAATCCTAGAAAGAAAGTTTTGCAGGCTAGCCATTATGATCCTAGCATGCAGTACAAGAAGAGTTGGGGATCATTGAAGAGAAAGAGAGGATTAAATCTTTGTTACAGTTGCAGAAGACCATGACATCTTGCTAAGGAATGCCCTGGGAGAAACCCTAGTTGCCTCTATTGTAAGGCTATGGACCATGAAGTACTGGATTGCCGTAGAATGATTGATAGACTTGAAAAGCTGAATATGGAACAAGCAAACTCTGAAGGAGATCAAGAGACTAATATTATAGAAGAACCCCAAAAAGAATAAGAGATTATGTTACTAAAAATAAAAGAAACCCTGGATGAACATAAAAATGCCAGTTTGTCAGAGATCTTCAAAGAAAAGGAGAAAATCGAAGTAAGAATAGGAGACTTCGACATTGACTGTGCTCTGGATGAGGGAACACAGATGAACATTATGACATAAAGTACTTGGGAAACCCTAGGAAGGCCTGTTATGGTTCCTTCACTAGGAACAATAGGGTTGTTTAAAGGAAAAATGGTAACCCTATGTGGCAGGATTACCCAGATAGCTATGAGTACCCATGGAGCTTCGACAGAGGAAGAATTCGAAGTTATTAAATTTAATGAGGACCATGCCCCATTTCCAGCTTTGTTAGGCAAGATCTGGATTGAAAAAGACCAGATCCGGAGAAAAGAAGAAAAGGAAGACCTATAACAAAAGAAGCAAGAACTCATGGAATTTATGACTAGAAGGATCACCTACTTGATGGAAGAACAAGAGAACAGATCTAAGCTATTGAACACCAGGGACTTGGATTTCAAAGATATAAGAGAATTAGAGGAACCAAAGAAGACCAAAATACTTAATCCATATGATGAAGGAGTATTACCCTTGGATCTGAAGAAAGAATCTCAGCATCGTGAAGTGTCTATGCAAGAGAAGATAAGAATCAGAATGGAAAAAGGATGACCGAGACGAAGCTCACTGGGAAGAAGGCTAGGAAGCTAAGTAAGAAGAAAGGCAAGATCAAAAAGTTACAGAAGATTCTAGAGGAAACTTCGCAGAAGGAAAAATCAAAGGAATTGAGCTTCGCTGGAATATTAGAACAACGACATATGCCACTTCGCCAAGGCGAAACAATATAACAGTTTGAAGCCAATATAACCATTTGACTTACGCTCTGAATGGGTTAGAAAGAATTTATGGCTCGCCACTAGACCGTTAGACCGTGCCATAACGGACATAACATAAGTTAATGCAGCCTCATACCCGTTGCATGAAAACCGTTGCTAAGTTTCCCTACTTAGTTTGTCGCGCGACGCATTGAGAATACTTTTTTCTAAGTGAGAATTTGAGCCCGAAACCTGGGATTACTTCACCCTGTGATCATTGCCTTGTTCCCATACCGTTCACTGTAGTCTTTGAATTCATTTTCATACCTGAGCTAGTTGACCCAAGCTTGTACGTCAGACGAGCTCAGCGCTGCTGAGAAAGTAGTTGAAGAAGTTTTGATTGACTTAATGACTGAGAGAGTCATGTCGGAAAGAAGAATGTCCACCGACGTCCAAGCATCATCGACGATAGGAGTGCAAGGCTCCCCATCGACTGCTCGAGAAGGAACATCTCGAGCTGGCACAGAGAGAAGAACTAAGCACAAGGATGACATCGAAAATGCCAAGCTTATCCCATGCATTCTACCTACTTACTTACCACCTCTAAGTGGTGCCATCAACCATGATAGTGTACCTTGAGACTTCGAGTACACTTTGATCACCGTGTACCTTCCGAAAGGGGTGCGTGTAGTTCGTGTTGACCAGGATAAGCTCGCAGCATTGGAATTTAGTGATTTTAACCTTGGAGATCATAAAGCTTACATCATGTTAGCCCCGCATAAGTACTTAACTAGGACCAAAGGCAAGAATTCTAAGATTGTCCCGCAATCATGGATACAGAACCTCGCGCAGTCCACACTGCCTAATGTAGTGAAGATACCGCACTTCGGTAGACATCAGGAAGTCAACGCATGCGTTAAGTTGCTGTTGTCCTGCTACCACGAAGGATACTTATGGTTGGACCACCGCATCACTGTGGATCTGACCTTGATCAATCAGATCACAGGACTTAGTATGCAAGGCCCTGACCCATAGGAGTTTTACCTTGGAAAGACCTCAGACCGAGCACTAGCGCAGAGGATAAAAGAAACTTATAGCGATGTTGAGAAAGGCACACAAGGCTACAAGGTAGCCTTTATCCCGAGTGGCACAGTGCGCCTTGCCTATCAGCTAATTGTGGGCAAGCTAGTTCGCAAGAACAGACCAACATAAGTGACTGGATTCGTAGTTGACCTTGAAGGGAAGTGCGCCGAGGGACTACAGATGAACTGGGCGTAGTATCTTGTAAACCATCTAGAGCTTGATTACAGAGAGGAGTTTTACCTTGGAAAGACCTCAGACCGAGCACTAGCGCAGAGGATAAAAGAAACTTATAGCGATGTTGAGAAAGGCACACAAGGCTACA
>JASDQU010096171.1:0-13978 GCA_032191745.1 Picea mariana | reverse complement strand
TCTTTTTTCTTTCTTTTTCTTTTTTCTTTCTTTTTCTTTTCCTTTTCAAATTATTTGCAGAATGAAAAATCATTTGTCAACAAAAAACACTAGAGACAGATAATATCCCAGTCACCAGTTGATCCTATAAATTATAGGGTGATAACACTCTACACAATGCTAAATTTAGTGCGTGCATCCCTACATATTATTCTTCCACACGATGTCTCAATTTTTCATGAACACAAATATACTGTATACCATACTGTAATCTCATCTCCATTCGACTTGTTTGGCCCATTCAGGCTCAGTGTCGAAAAATGACGCTCTGATACCATACTATAACATACCCCCGACCACCAATAGGCCCGGGGAATGTCACTACTCAAACACTTAACTTAGTTCTGACAACATATTGTAACACCCCAATATTCAACTGAGTTATGTCACATAACTTTTTCTCTTCAAATACATATATATACACACAGGAATACATACATATTGAACTGCATGCAATTAAGCATATACATACAATGCTCTAGAAAAATCTTCACATATAAAGCATAAACACACAACTGCTATGTAAATATATGATTTTCAGGTTGAATTAATAGTAAACACAGACATGCAATGTACATAGGGGTATACCCTTAAACATACAGACAGTTATGATCACACATGCAATAAAACCCATAAAATAATACATAAATGACAATGCAACATGTAAATTCATCACATAACTAGTACTTATCTTGGTAGGAATGTCACCAACTGCATGTAGACCATCCACGAACCTCCCAGCCTTAGACTACACTGTTCATCACTCTCAACAGTGAGTCACCCCCAAGCTGGGACTAGACTCCACCCGGGTAAGGGATTCCTAACCAGGCTAAAGGTACACAGTCAACTGGAAGGACTCCCTCTCAGGTGTTCACTCAACCACAACCTACAACCTCTCCTTTCCCACATGCCTATCCCACCCAAGGAAGTGTGCACTTTCTTTGCTAAACAGTCCTTCGACTGCCCCACTTTCCTTCCAGGACTTCAACAACATGCCAGACCAGAAGTCTCAGAGCGTCATAGCTGCAGTTTAACACCTTTAGGAAATCGATCCCCAACAATTATCTCACTTAGAGAATTTCTCACGAGCCTGACAAATCGCCTCTTCAATCCCACTCCCAAGATGACAGGTACACCAACAGAAATGGTTATCGATCTGGTTTGGGTATGGTGGTAGGAAGATATGAGGATAGCTCAAGGACTGATAGAATGTATCCCCAGATATTGGTTCTCTGGTCGAAGGAAAAATGGTAAGATTCTCAACAATTCTTCCACCCCTCTCTTCTCCCCCACAATGGTCAATCCCCCCAAAGGAACTAAGTCTCAACAATAAGTATGCATGTCTCCAACTTGACACTTGTCATGTTGGAAGCTACTTTGATACACTTGTCCCCTACTTTAGGACTTAGGATAAATTAATTATTTGTACTTTGTGTTTTTAAGAAATATTAATATAATATTTATTTTCGGCTTTAATCTCTCTAGCTTAGCCCTGTTCTCTTTTATCATGGTTGGTCTGCGTGCAATGATGTATTTTATATTAATCATGAGACATATACAAAATAGGCACACTGGCCTTTAATGTCTAGGTGCTCTAGCCTAATTCCAAAACATAAGCATTCCGGCTTATAATACTGGATCACCAACCTATAATGCATATCATATACATAAAGGTTTGCTGAACTTAATATTACGCACACTTTAGTTACTACACATGGTATCCGCTGATCTCAAGGTTGCGCACTCTTTAGTTACTGCGCGTAGCATCTAGAAATGTGCACACTACATCACTTTACTGTGCAGTATATGCACGCACCATGCCATGAAAGGTGTATTACAAAAATGATGTCTAAACAACTCACTAGCTTAAATATACTTGGATTACATTTTCATTTGGGTTCGACCGAGGGATATTACATTTACTATCTAGTGGGAGAGTAGGATCAACTGATAATGACATCAAATCGATTGCTTTGGTGTCATTCTCCAAGAGGAGAATGGGGTCAACAGGTGGAAATAGATCAACCGCTTGGGTTGCACTCTCTAACGGGAGAGTGGGATCAACTGAGGATGGGATCATCTCGACCACTTGGTAAACTGGTTGAACTAAGGACGTGACCATATTGACTACATGATCAACCAGATTGACCGATGAAGAGGCCAGATTGATCATTCCATCAATTACAGGTGGGTCGAGAGTAAGTGTGTGATAAGCAGTTAGAAGCTGAGGTTGTGAAACAATCATGTCTTCTAGTAATTTTGAGGCTTCGTCCATACAAGGGAAAAGGTAAGTTTGGTGACTCCCTCTGCCTAACATACATGGGAACTTGACTCTACTTTTCTTATTCCCAATGATATCTTGAATAGTTGACGAGAGTTCATCAACATGTTGTTTAGAGGCTGATGACATGGGTTGGAGAGGGTGTGTAGACCAAGCTTCTATAACCTTGGATAGACCAGGGAAATCCTTAAGAAGATGGCTACCATTACAAAGCCTACAAGGGTACTTGGGCTTATGGGTTGTTTGGGTGATCTTGACACCATCAACACTCCCAAAATGATTATCAGTAATTGGTTGTTTTTCAACATGTCTAGCAGTGGTTGGAAGTTGGGACCCTTGTTTATTTTTCTTCTTCTTCTTATCCACCGCGTTACTAGCTTTAGAGATTTCACTTGGCGAAGAAGATAAAATGGAAGAAGACCTTGCAAGTGAAGAAGGTGAAGAAGATCTTACTGGTGAAGAAGGTGAAGGATCAACATGAGTTTGATTCTCTTGGGGGGATGTGCTTACAACTGAATCACTAGCTACATTCGAGATTACTTGAGTGGAAAACAACCATACCGGTAATCCAATTGTGAGACATAGAAGGCTCAAAGTAGCGATGTGAGGAGGACCAATGTTTCCATAAGAAGGTAAAAAAAAAGGTTCCCCTGGAAAAGGGGTTTCTTCATTGGTCATTCCAGGAACTGACGCCATTAAATAAATATCCAATCTAGAGTCCACTAAGGAAAACAAACAACACAGGCTAGAAATCTAGGAAGCAAACAAGCAAACAAAACCTTCTCACAATGAAATCACTAGTTGGTGATGAAATCCAACGTCGCGGGAACAATGTAAGAAGGGGATGAGATAGAGTGGATGGAAAAGTTATGTTGATGACCTGCTTAATGGGATTACACCCTGGTGCAATCTCCCACACATAAATGTGGGTATACCCTCCAAGGAGTCCGAGTGAGTTTGGCAAACATCGATTCCAGGTACCGTGAATACTTTTCCCTCCACAATCATCTCGTGTAAAGACCCTAAAGAGACAAGCCACTAAGGTTACCAACTACAATAGTGATGCCTGGGGAAACAATCGACAACCCGATCCACACACAAGGGCAGGGTATCTATCCTGAAATCAACTTGAAAGACTTCCACTCATCATTGTGGGTATACCTTCAAGTGACCCCCATAATATGCACAATCTCTACACCAAGACCAACAAAGCAGGGTGAGTAACTCTTCCAGTCTTAATGCGACCTCCTGATTGACCCTTGTGTGAGAAGGGCTTCTAAGGACAAAATGTAGCAATTGGATTTCAACTCTCCCTATCACAAGATACTATGTTTGTTTACAGCTTTGGAAAGTTATGTTTCACACCTATTCCAAATCCCTACAATTAATCTAATGTAGGTTTGCTACTAGAAAATATAAAAATGTCTAATCATTTTTTATAAGCGCTTTATTTTAAGGATGTTGTTACTCAAGAGGAAAATGGCATGGACTAAATGATGTTTTGGATGACTCTAAACAATCCAAAGAAATGAGAATGCAAATATTTCACTTTGATGAAAGCTATATTACGAGAAGGAGAAAACGTTTATCATTTCCATATGCACAATGTCCCAAAATTTATTAAACTCATCAATATCAAGATTCTCAAGAAATGAGAAAAATCGACTATACACCAATACATGATTCATGCCCCCCCCTCGACCATCAGGGGGAATTGTTTTAAGAATTTAAGACTAAAAATCATGCAATTTTGCTACTTCAAATGCAAGGATTCCCCCAATCTAATGAAAAGAAAGAAATAAGATTTTTTTTTCAAAGATGGATAAAAGAAATAACAAATCACTTCAAAACAAAAAAAACCCAGACAAAGTTTCTCTTTTAACACAAGTTATTCAGAAAAAAAAAAAAGTGTTCTTTTCACTAAACAATTCTAAAGAAAAACAAGGCTTTGTAACTAAAAGACACTCAAATCAAGAGACCAAATATTTCAAAATAAAATAAAGAAAAGATGACTAAAAGAAGTTTAAAATATGTCAAGAAGACTCTAAGCAGATCATAATCAAACCCAAAAGTTCACCCTAAAACCAAATCCAAGATCTGGGTAAGGAAAACAATCAAAAATAAAAAAAAATTCACAATCGCCACAGGCTGTAGACTAACATAGTGCATCGATTCTTGATTTCCGTAGGCCAGAGAACCAATACAGTGTGAAAACACCACACTGTGTTATTCTACAGCCATCAAATGGTCACAAGAAGCCAGATCATCCTTCCAAAGGATTAAGCAAGCTTTGATTATATCCCATGTTCTGATTAGTCCAGACTATTCCAAAGAATTCATGATTTTCTCCTTTACCTCTGAGGAGACTATTGCTGCTATATTGCTACAAAAGAATGAAGAAGGGAATGAACAACTTATAGCCTTCTTTAGAAAAGAACTCAAGGATGCTAAACTGAAATATGACATATTATAGAAGAAAGCCTATGCATTAGTCAAAGCTTTAAAGGCCTTCAGGGTGTATGTTCTGCAATCCAACATAATAGCTTATATTCCTAAAGCAGTGTGAAGGAGATTATTTTCCATCCAGATAGTGAAGGGAAGATGGGCAAGTGAATATTCAAACTTTTAGAATATGACTTACACATAAATCCCACTAAGTTGATTAAGGGACAAGGCCTTGTAAAACTATTATATGATTCAAACTACAAAGCATTGGAATTACACCATACCTTTAACAAATCAGATGCTCCAATGATGCAGGTTGGGAAGAAAACCATGCAAGTACTTGATCAGTACTCTCTTTCACCCTGGTATAGAGATATTGTTTATTTTTTGTAACACCTAGAATGTCCACCAGAATTGGAGAAATCCAAAACTAGGTCTCTCAAATTGAAGGCTGTAAAGTTCTGTATCATAAACTAGAATTTATATTGGAAAGACCCTGCTGGTATTTTGCTGAAATGTCTGGATGAAGATGAGTCAAAACATGTCATAAAAAATATGCATAGAGGATCTTGTGGAGGACACCAACATTGAAAAACTACTGTTGGGCCTCAGAAATGTCGTATTTCATCCACCTTTTCCTTCAATATTGATTACATTCCATTGTCCCATTAACCTTTTATTATACCATTTCCATACATACATTTGGGTTTGACCTTATTATTTTCCACTTTATTCATTTTAGTATTATAAGTATATTTGTGATTAAATATTATAAATTAACATATTTTCATTATATATCAAAGTTGAATGAGTTTGTGATGTGTGTAGGCATATTTGAAGATTTCAACAAAGTCAAAATACACCACCTATCCTCAAATTCGAATTACATATTCAAACTTGAAGATTTGAAAGAGAGAAGATCATGGAAGATTTGCTTGGCATATCTTATCTAAGATATGTGAGAGATGTATGGAGGATTTGAAGGGATCATAGCTTGTCATAATAGCAAAGTAGTTGAGAGTGGTTGAGAGAATAGTGGATCTATCATTATGACACTTATGTATATAAGAGAGTGTTCTCTCTTCATGAGAGGGGATGCAATTCATAATTTAGTCTTGTAATTAGGAAAAGGAGATTCTTAGATTTGATTATTTCATTGTTATTCTTTCATGCTTTGTCATTTGATTCTTGTAATATAATTTGAGATTGATTTATTGTGTGAGCTCACATATGTCTTTTGTCATTCAACTCTTCACATGTTGTATTGCTTTGCTAGATTAATTTCCTGCTTTCCTAGTTAGTCTTTCAATGATTTCCTAGATTAATTTCATTTCAGCAATTTGGATTAGATTAATTCTCCTTCATTCCTACATATATAGTGCATGTGCGTCGTAATCCTACGAACCTCAGATTGACAAATTAAATAGTTGGGCAAGTACTACAATGGAATTAAACGACAATATTTCCGCCTAACATTTTGGCGCCGTTGTTGGGAAAGCATGATGGATTGAGGTTTAGTTTGAATTTTCATGCAAGTGTGATTAGTCATGCTCTTAAATCTGAGGTGACATATGGGTAAGGGCATGTAGGGTGTGTTTCAATTACTGCAAGCATAAGTGTAGATTTCAATTCTTGCAAGTGTGGTAGTATAAATTTCAATTTCTGCAATTTTAATTTTTGCAACTGTGAAGAGGTTTTCATGTGTTTCAACAAGTGTGATTTTCAGTTTTTATTTTTATTTTTATTTTGATTTGGGTGCTGTAAGAACCCCTTTTTCAGCATGATTTAACAATGAGTGTAATATTGGAACTACTCATTCAAATCCTCAAAAAAGTCGGGATCTCCTCTTCTCTGGAAGAGGAGATCTTGACAACAATTAAAGATTCAAATACTCCTTCAGAAACACACGAAGATTCAACATATGAAGAACCCTACATATTTTATGATGAACAATCATTCAAGCAGGAGATTGAGGAACATGAAGATGAGTTACAACAAGATCCAAGTGAGGAAAAACATGCCTATGAAATCATTATTGAGCAATGGTTCTAGGTAAGTACTCGATTAGATCCATTTTTTATTTTTATTTAAGAAGTTTGCAGTTACAACAACTAGATTTATTCACTCTCGAATATTTCCATTATTCATTTGAAAATTACCACTGAACATATTGTTGTTACTATAACGTGAATGGCTCCACTGGAAATTTGCCTACACGTAACTAATTTTTAATTTCTAATTAGTATAGAGTAGGTAGGATTTTATTTTCATATTTGTTTTGTTTTAGAATAAGTATTCTCTCCTTCGCACTTCGATTGATCATGAGGATAAGAAAATAGGATGCCTCTAACATTTTCAGGAATAATTTTAATTTTTATTGTTGACGATACAAACAATTTCCTAATCTATGTTTCGTCTGCAATTTTTAAATGTGTTTACTCCATTTTCTAAAAAACAACCAAAAAAAAATTGAATTTGTTTTACATCTTTCAGTTTTTTTATTTGAAACAAATGTAAAAATTAAAATTAAAATAAATAAATAAAAAAAGAAAAAAAAAAGAAAAAAAAAAATCTTTGCTCCGTGTCCATCCTCATTCTGCAAATAAAAATAAAACATTATGTGAACAAGATAAAAGTAAATCTTTTGTCCTTACATGTTGAAACAGTGACTCTGAACCAAAACCAATGACTGAAATGGTGCGTCTCACTTGCAATTTGCATTGCACTACCCATGTAAAACCCACAATAACACTACACACACTTTTGATCCACAAATCTTCGCAACAGAATTTTTTTTCTGAACATTTCTGCATTTTCATATCGGGCTTCATCTCGCCTTGATTGCTTTGTGATCTGAGATGTTTGGAATTTTTTTTCGATAATTTTTATGACCAGACACCAAATCAGAATCTTTGGAGAAATTTTGAATTCCTGCACTCATAGGGTTTGAGAAGTAGCTTTCATCCAAAAATTTGCAACAATGTAAAGTATCTGTTTGCTATTGCACCGCATCCTTTCAGCATGAGCTTTATTGTATAAACAAAAGAAGATTTTGCCTCGGCTAAAAATGTAAAACCTGGACTAAACAATGCACTAGAAATTGTTGCCGTCATTTTATAACTGAATACCTAACGAGAATCCATCTTAAGGTAAGTTTTTGATACTATTGTTGAGGGACGAGAGAAAGCCAGTAATAGTCTAGTTGGAGTTTCCTGGGCCAAAATATGTGGAATGTTACTATTTCTAAAAACAAAAATATATATTCCGGGTATTACATCACCAAAATATGTGGATTGTTATGATTTCTAAAATCAAAAATATATATTCTAGGTATTAAATCATGGTCTGGAACTGGGGTGTAATGAGTAGAGTGATAGTCCAAAACAATTAAAGCCTACATATCTATCCAGCTCTCACACAATTTTCATTACCATCCAACATGATTTCTATGATCTATCATGATCTTCTCTCTTTTAAACCTTGCAAATAAAAATGAGAATGGGAATCATTGTGAGTGAGGCCATTGTTTTAGATTGACATCAATAGTTGATTGGCAACCAAAACTTCCCCCCTGCTCCATGTAGCAGGAAATCAAGGTTAGGATTTTTGAAATTTGAGGATCGTAGGAATCATATTCACAGGTGTGCACGATTAGGGTTCAATCTGCGAAAATGCCGAGAATCAGTCCAAGAGTCGAGTGATTCTATCCTAGTGTTCTTGGGCACTTGTATCCTCTAGATTTTTCCACCTCCACCTTGAGCGATTTATGATCAACTGCTTCCGGTAATAGACCATCCACCACCAGAGCTGTGATTATCATGAATTGTTGCCAAGATCACTTGAACATATGGAAAATCAGTCATGTACTGGTGATCTTATTTAGAGATTCCATATCACATTTTTCCTATTCACGCTGGTCAAGAGGTAGTGTCTTTCATTATGGCTAGGGAGTGACAGTTGGAGAGATGCCCATTTCAGAATGATGGGGTAGTATTTATCATGGTGTAACTGTGATTCCCATTTCAACTTGTCTCATATGATGAACCACACTCCATTCCTTGCACACCACCATGCAATGATCAATATGTTTGACTGATGGGTGATTGGCCCAATCTGAATACTGACTAGTGAGATCTTTTCTTTACTTGTATGCTCACCTTATGATCCTGCAAATTGGTGTATTAATCATATTTGGTGTGCAATGATCATGTTGCTCTTATTCATACCACTGGCTGTAGAGGAAATCTGAAACCGTTTTGTGGTTCATTTTATATCTTGCTAAAATTTTCTTATGTGGTTCAAAAGAACGGATGAGAGGTTGTTCAACTGAAAACGCATAAGGAGGCTCATTTTTAGGCTGCAACAAATAAATACACCATTTCAATAACTAATAGAAAAACTGACGTATACGTCAGTTTTTCTATTAGTTGTTGAAATGGTGTGGCTGCTGATTACCACCACTGTGCAATCAAGCACTTCAAACACATTTCACATGATCAACTCAATACAGGTTGTGTAACAATGAAGGTGAAATATGTTCACAGTATGAGTGATTCATACATCCATTGATTAAGAAAGTGTTAGAGATATTTCTTGTAAGGGGGTTGGAATGTAGAAGAGCGGGTCAAAAAACCCACTTGTCCTAAGTTCAGGTGCTAATGCGCCCATGATTAATCGAAAAGCAAGTCTAAATGTCTAGGATCATGGTGCCCGGATCAACGACGGAAGGTGCAATTCCGGACCCCCCCCCGCCTTTCTACCTTTAAGCCGGGGGGGGTCTGGAATCTGGGGTGCACCTCTTCGACGGCCCAGATCAGCACCCAGATCAACGACGATGAGGGAAATTCTGGACCCCCCTTGCCTTTCTACCTTTAAGCAGAGGGGGGGTCTAGAATAGGACTCGCAACTCTCCGACGGCTGAGATCTTAATGCCCAAATCGACGGTGCTCGCACGACTCGCATCATCCGCAGCTGATCTATGTTTAAGCATGCGTGGGCCCTTCTCCCATCATATCACCTTCCAACCACCATTCTCCTGCTGCCATGTGTCGTCCATCTATCTCTCCTTTATGGTCTGCATGGCCTTCCTCCCTTCTTATCATCCACACACCATCTGCCACGTGTCTCCTTCCCTCCACGTCGGACTCCCCCTAAAAGGTATCCATCACACCTATTCTTCCACCTCCTTTGCTTATCTCATTTTTCCATGTGTCCCCCTTGCAATCCCTCTCTCTCCCCGCCGTCGTGGCCCCATCACTTTGTTCCCGTGTCCCACCATCCGCGCTATTCTCCCCACATATCCTTTGAGCAGGTCGGTTATTCTAGGTGACTGCATAGGAGGTCCTCCACATATAGAAGGTGCCGAGTTGGCCGGGCCATCCTCAATCCCGATGTTGCAGTTATTGAAGTGGTTGGTGGTGGTTAGACATCACCTCCGCCTTAATGGGAAAGCACAGCCATGAATTTAAGGCACGTCGATTCACCGTTGGAACTGTCAAAGAATTAAGATTGCGTCTGACATAAGTTGCACGATCTTTCAGATGTTGACTGTCAGAAGCCATGCAGATGCAAAGCTTTCAATGCAGCGTCTTGATTTCTCTGCTATTGTTGTTTTGAGTATATGAAGGCGTTTTCACCATTTTTGTATCTATCGATGGTAGAGCTAAGCTCCCGACTGAAAAGTTTTCGTGACTATTCTGGTTTCCTGGTTATTCCTCTGTGTTTGAGATTTCTTGGGTTATAACAAACAGTTTTCCTTTTCCATCTATGTTTCATCTTGTGCTGGAGAGTTCACAGTTGAAGGATTCACGTGGATCGTTACAGTTAAGTTATGATAAAGGATTTGTTGTGTCATTTTTGTATTCTCTGGTTTTCTGTGTTTGAATATAAAGTGACTTTGTGTTCAAATGTTTTCTCCTCCAGTCTGTTACAAACTAGACGTCTATGATAGACCTTTTCACTCTTCTTGCGCAAGTCTTCCACCTACTCACCCTTTTACTGCAACCCACTGTTTGAAGTTTATCAAGACCTCACTCATTCATGCATACCTGGCCTGGTTTCTGAGTTGAGACGATATCGTCCTGAGTTTCCTTCCATTTGATCACCCTTTCAAACAAATCATGACATTAAACTGATGGGCGTCGGGCTCTGCTCCTGCAAACAATCCAGGAGTGACTTCCGCCGCCAACATTTCTGGCGCCGTTGCCGGGGACGATGTTGAATATATTCCCTGGGATTGAATGACAAAGATCATTTGATTTTGAAGGTGCATCAGATATCAGAACCTGAAGATTGCTACTGTGCACCTGGCGACTCCATTGTGATGACTCCACTGGGAAGAACCTCCTCTATCAACTGTGTCTTCGAGAGGCAGACATACGAGGTCTAACCCACACTTGCCTTTAGCCACACCAGAAGATGACGCGGAAGCAGTGCGCAGAAAGGGAAAAAGATCTGCAAAAGAAGTTTCCATCGGTGAAATAGGTAATACACCGTCCCCTTCTGATAGAACTCCATTTTCTTATTCTCAGCTTCCTAGTCATCCTTCCTCTGAGGTTTCTCATTTTCTGAATTTCGGGAGTGTTCCTGCTGAGTTTTCTCCTCCTGGTCTGGTATCAGAAAGAGAAATCCTTGTCACTCCCTCCTCTTTGGATGTCTTGCCTCATCACAGACCTCGAACTTTCAGAGGTTTCACCACCCCTCCTTTTGTTACTGCTGCGCAGAGAGAAGCGTCTGCACACTCAGGTCCATTGGCTTTCTCTCTGTTTCCTCCGTTGTCTCCTCCAAGGATCTCTGCTCCGACATCTCCCGTTCATACTCCTTCTCCTCTAAGTTCTCCTCTACCTAATATCCCTATGGCTGGTGCTAATCCCTCTTCGAACAGAATGGATGCCATAGTTGCTGCCAGATATGCTCCTTTGATTCTACCTTAGCCTTTGAACCCTCTCCCTACTGGAGACTATTTGAAATACATGCCCAAGTTTAGTGGGGAAGGAGACATAACTGCCGAAGAACACTTGGCTTCTTTTTATAGTTATGTAGACAACCTCAATATTGAAAATGAAGATGTCTGGATGAGAGTCTTTGTTTAGAGTTTGGATGGTGAGGGTAGAAAATGGTTTAGGGGACTGGCCCCTGGATCTATTGCTGGAATTGAAGCCTTGGATAATGTTTTTCTGAGGTAGTGGGGAGATAGAAAAGATTACATATATTACATGACTGAGTTTGGGTCCCTCAAGAAGATGGAAGGAGAGTCCGTCTCAGACTTCTCCAAAATATTTAACAAGATGTACAACAAGATTCCTGCAGAGATTAAACCCTCAGAGGCCTCTACTCAAATTTCCTATGCTAGTGCATTTGACCCTGATTTTTGTCTCGTGTTAAGTGAAAGAAGAGCCACCTCTTTAGCTCAGATGCAAGATGCAGCTATAGAAGTGGAATCCAACATATTGGCAGCTGACATACTGAGAAGCCAGGCCGACACAGACAGAAGAAAGGAAAAGTCAGAAGCCTCAACTTCCAACCCATCCTTGCCCCACCCTCAAGTAAATGAGCTGACCCAAGTAATGAACTTCCTTAAAGAAGAGGTGGAGAGATTGAGGGTGGAAAGGAAGCAGATGTATAGGGGCCCTCAGAACACTAAAAATAAAGGGGGTTTCAGAAGGCCAAATAATATTGCTCCCTCGACTATGCATAGAGAAAGAGGAAGAGATGGAGACGACCAAAGAATTCAGGCTCCCTTCCAAAACAATTTTGTGGTTGATGAAGAGGAAGGGGAAACAGACGAGACTGAGCCTAAAATCCATAGTGTAGAAGTCACTCCCCCTTTCCCTCATCTGACCAAATCGGCATATGAAGAATCTCTCATGGATGGTCAGCTGAACGAATTGAGCAAAGGAGACAAAGCTAGCGGCGGCCGAGGCAGGTACAACTTAAGGTCTGACAAAAGGGCAGCAACACCTGACGTTCCTGAGCCATCCAATAGAGCAGATAAACCTGCTAATGAAGTAGCAGATAGAGGTAAGAAGGCCCAACCTCTCTCCCCCATTGTTCATAATCATGTTCCTGAAATTAGAGAAATCACAAATCCTATGACTTCTTTCAATTTCGAACATGAGATTCAGAAAATCCGAATTCCTGTGCCACTCACTGAGTTAATTAAACATGGGGTATTCAAAAAATGCTTCTCTGAACTACTAAAATCGGAAGCCTCATACCCTCTCACAGACTCCATAAACCTCCAAGATGAAAGGCCTGCAGTTGTCCTAGGTCCCATGGTAGAAGACAGAGATGATTCATCCCATCCCTTCTACACCTCCCTGAACATACATGACAAGGTACCGCATAATTGCCTTATGGATTCAGGGGCTTCCCACAACCTCATGCCCAAAGCTGTCATGGAAGAATTAGGAATGGAAGTCACTCGAGCCTATCATGACCTCTATTCTTTTGACTTCAGGAGGGTCCAGTGTTTGGTAGTGATTAAGGACCTAGTAGTCTCTTTGTTTCAGCTGCCCATGAAGAGTATGGTCATGGATATTGTGGTAGCCGATGTCCCCCCTAAGTTCGGCATGCTGTTTTCAAGATCCTAGATAAAGAGACTAGGGGGAACCTTGTAGATGGACCTCACATATACCACCATTCCGGTCTTTGGAGGGGAACATAGGAGACTGTACATAGAAGCCCAGCTAGCCTACATTGTCAGTGATGAAGCCAACCCCATTAATCATCCCATCTATGCCTTGGACACTGACTTAGGCTCTAGTCTACTGCAGCTTACTAAGACTCCTGAGCCCCCTTTGCAAATCAGAAAGCAACCCATCCTCAATCAGGAGATGCCTCCTCCAACCACCTCTGTTTGGAAGATGTTCTTTGATGGAGCTTCTTCCAGTATAGGTGCAGGGGCCGGGGTAGTATTCAAATCCCCTTCTCAAGAGACCATATCCCTGTCATACAAGCTGGAGTTTGAAGTCACCAACAACATGGCAGAATATGAAGCTCTGGTTCTAGGATTAATAGCTGCAAAAGAAATGGAGATCAGGGAGATAACTGTGTTTGGAGATGCAGAACTGATTGTCCAACAGATAAAAAATGTCTATCAGGCCAAGCACCCTCATCTCAAGAATTACAGGAACGAGGTATGGGATCTAATCGACAGTTTCTTCCTGGCTTTCAACATCTCTTTCATTCCAAGGGAAGAAAATTCTCCAGCCA
>JASDQU010096170.1:9482-21318 GCA_032191745.1 Picea mariana | reverse complement strand
TACTATCTTGTATGACCCTGCATGTTAATGTACTTGGTTATCTTGAATAGTGTTCTTCATACCCCATTCCAATTACTCTATCTGATTATTGGTTTCTAAAAGCACTGGCTCATTTGAATTCATGATAAGTTGTTCTTCTCATTAAGCCCTTGAGTTATCCCATTGATCCACATACTTTGATTATCAATTTCTTAAGTTACCAAGCATTCTTAGCCTACAACCCTAAGGAGTTTCTTGGAGGTCTAATAGTTTAGACCATTCAATGTGAAAGAGGTATTGAAGAAGGGTGCTTACCATCTGGTTGAATTTGAAGGAAATGCCTTGGCGGAGCATAGAAATGGGCTCTATCTCTAGAAGTATTACTCTTAGGTTGGTCACCTGGGTGACTTCTTGTACATATGTATAGTTCTTATACATTTTTTTGTCTTTTTGTTTTATGGACGTGTAGTTATCTATGTCTTCTTCTTCACTGTGGCATATGTCAAGTGAATCAGAGGTGTTTTTTGGGTCTGCAGATGACGCTAGCCAACACAATCAGAGGCTTTTTTATGCATCTTGGGTGATTTTCACACATGGAGGCCAATTGCTATCTTCCGGAGGTTTTTGTCTAGGTGACGCCACAAAAAATGTCACCGAGTACAGTGAAGTGATAGAGTTTCTTCGTGATGCCTTGTCACATGGAATTTCACACCTCCGGGTCTACCTAGATGCTCAATTGGTTGTGTCCCAGTTAAATGGAGTTTACCTCATTTATGATCGTACTTTTCACTGACGTTTCCTTAGGGTACGTCTCTTATAAATTTACTTTGATTACATTACATATATCCATGTTCCTAGGATATTTAATCATATGACAGACACTCTAGCTAATCAAGTATTAGATTGGCATATTGCACATACATATAAAGAGAAGAACACACATACACATGTACATACATTTGTAAAAACTATGATACATAAGACAAATAAGATGTAAATATATATGTATATAAAAAAGTTCCATGAGTGCATAGGTGGGCACGAATGCCTAAAAAATAAGGTTCGATATACATTGTTGGGTTTATGCCCTAAAAAAATATACAATGGTACCCTCAACACATAAAAGTATAGCCTATCTAAGCTCAAGGCCTATTGGCCTTGCCATAATGAATGATGACATTGGATAAATGCTGGAAAATATGGACCCATGTCCGTGGCACCCCCACTACATGAGGTCGCATAAAAGGTGGGAGATCCTCGATCTCAGCCATGGTTACTGTACGAGTGAGTGCAATGAGTTTACGCTCCACCTGTCTCAAAAATCTCTTAGCCTCTCCGGTTGGAGGTCCCCCTGTGGATGTTGGTCTGTCAACTGTTGCTGGTCCTTCCTCTAGTCGAGGATGTCACCGAGTCCTCGTGAAGTCTGTCGGGCGCACTGGTCCCACATCTAAACATAACATATACATGAAAGTCAGTACTCTAATACACACATAAAAATGATATATATTAAAAAAACATAAAAAAATTAAATAATATTGAAAGAATGTTACCTATCTCTCCTCACTCCTCTCTGGGAGGCATGGGCATGTCCAAATCCCTAGAGAAGTTGATCTCAACATAGGGGTAGTCCTCGATCGTTGGAATCTATCATGCCCACCAGTAAAATAACTTGTCGTCAAATGCCTCTATGGTCCTCCCTCCCCCCTGTCGTGGAAACAATGCTGCCCATCTGCATATCGCTGGGAAGGAGGCCACATGGCCCTGCACCGTCTCTATAGGAATGAGACTGGGTGCTCTCTGGAAGAAGAACGATCATAGAATAGTTCCAAACTTGAAGTTCTTGTTGTTTCATTCTTGACACTCTGTCAACTGTCTCTTCATGCATGTGATCATGGTCGTACTCTAGTCAAAGATATGTGCCTCCTGGCACTGAATAACATAATGCATATGCGCCCGGGAAGCTTGGAGAAGGGCTATAGATCCAATGATATTTCCAATCAATAACAATATCCCTCGTAGAGTCAAACTTGTGATCTTGTGAATAGGCACCTGAGAACCTACCTTCTCAGTGTCAGCCTCACAGTATATCTGAATGTAGTCCTCGATCTTAAAAGGCCTAGGGGTAAATGTTCAAAGATTGACTGGTTTCCCTCTCCTCGAGAGGCTAGTCAGAAAGTAGATATCCTTAGTTGTTGGATTCAATGACTTCCCCTCTATCATGAATGCCTCTACATCCGGATGCCCATAATCAACTAGGGTGTTCAACAATCTGGGTTGTGCCCTCATAAAAGGACACTAGAAGAACTTCCATAGCGCACATTGTTTCAGTGCAATGATCACTGCAGGGTCCTCTTCGACAAAGACATCTATATCTTCATGTTCCCTCTACCTCCAGTGGACATACATCATGTTCCATGGAAAATGAAAGGGAGTTATATCTTTCTTTTCAAAAAAATTCCAAGCTTTTGAGGGTGTACGCGGGTTGTTTTGGCCTTAGTCATGTATGCACATGAGCATAGTGTTTTCTACTTGAGTACATACACAAGTTTTCCTTAGACAACCCGCATACATGTAGGCCCGCTCCTTTTAGGAGGGCGCACCCCCTCAAAAACAAAAATAAATGCATAATTGAAGAATTGAATTCCAAGAGGGATGCATTTGTACTTACTTGGTCCAAGCAGAAGTTTGCTTCATCCACTGAAGTTCCCATAATCAACTTCTTTAGCAAAGGGGATTTTTCTCCTTTTGGTCAATTTTCAAAATGAAATGGTGAAAATGAGCTGTCAGCTTCTATTTATAGACTTTTTTTACCCTTTTTGCCACTTTTTGACCCCCTTTGTCATTTTTCCTAGCTTGGAAATCATTTGATTCCATTTCCGAGTTTCTTATTGGATGATATGATACACATTTTCTTTTGGTTTGGTAACCTTTTAGGGATGGGTCACTTTTGGTATCCTTTGGTAAAAGTCATTTTTTTCCCAAATTTTTGCATATAAGTTAGGATTTCACCTCTACTTTTTTCATCTCGTTGTCTTTTCCACTTTTCCATAGGATTGACCCCACCGAAGTGCGACACAAAACCTTCATTACTACTCTAGAAGTGTCATAATTAGGTGGTAGATCCTACCTTTACATGGATGCCCTAGGTAGATCCTTGTTGCATTTTGGCATCCATGCCATCTGTAATGGATGTAAGCTCAAGAGTCCTTGTTAGTTCTGTCATTATTACGAGATTGAGCCTCATTCGTCTGATGCACCATCATTCTTGGCCTCACCCTTGGGACTCCAAATGAGCACACTTTGTTGTCTTTCAAGCTCACTTTGAAATACAAAAGCAACATCTAACGAGACTGTATTTATGATTTTCGATCTTGTCTGGATTAACTGAGAAAAGTAGCCCCCTCGAGTCTTCTTTAATCCCTTTTTAGACTCTCTAAACATGAAAATATTTCTGAGTGATATTTTTTCCCTTCACTCTCTCCAAACTAAAATTTGAAGGCAGGTTTGTCTAGCGGTAGTTTACCCCCTTTTCGGTTCGGACGATCAATTTCACGAACAAAGGTATGCTCTAGGAACTTCGGTTTGCTAGAAGAGTATTCTCAGGCATAAGTTTAACCCTTTTTCGGTCCTAAGGGACTAAATTTTTGAAAAAGGAACAATCTTCTTGGTTTTGGTTTATCACCTTTTTCAGGCCTTGGAGTTTAATTACGAAAAAGGAACCCCCACAGAGTCCATAGTTAACCTCTTTTCAGACTCCCTAAAATTGAAAAGATCTTCGAGTGACCTTGTTCCTTCACACTCATTAAATTGGTCCAGAAGAACATCTACTGGCATGAGTTTACCCCTTTTTCCATCCTGTAGATTATAACAGAAAAAGGTATGCCTCGAGAGATTCATTTCGCTGAGAGAGTTTTCCTCAGTAACATTTATACTTTTTCGGGCTAAGGAGACTAAACTCAGAAAAAGGCCGTGAGTCCATAGTTAAGCTCTTTCTAGACTCCTTAAAATTGAAAATATTGTCGAGTGATATTGTCTTTGTCACACTCGTTAAAATGGTTTTGAATAGACGTCTTTTCGGTGCAATTTTACACCTTTTTCGAACCGACTAGACTATCTCTAAAAAAGGTACTCCCTAGAGTCTTGTTTTACATTTTTTCAGACTCTCTAAACGTGAAAAAAATACTGATCTTACCTTCTCTGGGCTCGTTAAAATTACATTGAAGGGGGTTTCATTTTGTCTTTCTTAATCGCATTTTCATCTCTACATCTTTTTCCTAATGTCAGCTCCATGTTTCTCTCAACTGAACCTTTGAAGCATGCCTTATATGCAAGCCTTGCAACACTTTTCCTTTGTGACCTTACACCTTGACCCATGGAGGAAATTTCCTCGAGTGTCCTTTTCCTACACATGTCTCCTTTCTCTGAGAATTCATGTGTTCCTTGCACTTGGAACTAGTATGATTGCGTGTGACACTCGTTCCTCCTTTGTAGCGTAGCATTCTTTTATTCTTTTTCAAGCTCTTTAAAAAATTGAAAAAGAAAAAAAAATAAAATATCCCAAAAAGAGGGGACGAGAAATATGTATTCTTTTTTCGGCAGCAAAATGATTCACCCTTGGAAAAAGCACATCCTTTCATTTGTTTGTCAAGAATTGGGATATAGTATGACCTTAGGAAGCTGTTCTCACTACATAGAGTTTTTGCTTCCTCCGTTTGGTTACTCTTCCAAACACATGGAGAGTTTGCGTTGCCTCCTACATTGTGAACTTATGTCGATGTCATGTTGCCTGAGTCTAATCATATTTCGTGCTTTTTTCCAAGGGAAGTTTTCAACCAACCTGATTTGTCTTTTTTTCCATTTGTCTCTTGACCTCATGAGTTGGCCATCCCGAGAGTCCAGTCAAGTGTCGATTCAAAATCGATGAAGTTCTTTGCTTGATCATCTAGATCCTCATGTATTTTGTTGACGAGCCGTCGAAGACCTCAGAGTAGTGAGTTGTACACTCCTATCGTACTCCTACCTGAGTTTTTAAGATCTTAAAGTTGTTGCTCAGGCTCTGAAGGCCTCATCTTCAGCCATCGAAAGTTACTTGCTTCTTGAAGATGGATACTATATTTGTATATCTTTGATTTTGAGATGTAGATCCATTGTGTATTTCTCGCGGCTACACTTTATATAGTTATATGACATGGATCTGCAGTTTATTTGATTGGCAACCATGATTTATTTCATCCTGAGCATGGGTATGCCCGCCTCAGAGAGACAATTGTTGTGTTTGCAAATGGCACCTCCCGAACTCTGGTCCTGGGCTCACTCGATTTCATACATTGGTGAAGATATTGTATTGTATTTTGGCCATCATTTTCTCTTGTGACCTCACACATTAGGAGGCATCTGTTATAACCCTAAATTTTTCTACACATGCATACATGGCCTTGGACCTCTTGCATTTTTTGCCAAAGCACTGTTGAGTATCTCTTCTTAAAAAACAATTTTTAGAATATGTATGCGACCTGCACCATTACTTGTCATGTACATACACTTTCTACACCACTAAAACTCGTGTACATACACATTTTTCACCATTACAACCTGCGTATACTTTCAAAAGTTGCAAAAAAAAAAAAATTCCCTCATTAACCCCTTCTTACTCAATTTAACCCATTCACTTCCCTAGAAGAGATCAGAATGTTGAGAGAATAAGTTCATATTGTTATCACCCTATAAGTTATAGGATTAACTGGTGACTGGGATATTATATGTCTCTAGTATTTTTTGTTGACAGATGATTTTTCATTCTGCAAATAATTAGAAAAAGAAAAGAAAAAGAAAAGAAAAGAAGAGAGAGAAAAAAAAAGGGAAAAGAAAAAATAAAAAGAAAAGAAAAGAGGGCAAAAAAGAATTCAATAAAAGCCCCATGCAATAATAGTAACTTGGTCCATACCTTTCAAGCATGGCCAAGTTCTTTTTAAATTGATGTTGATAGNAGCAGTTTAATCTTAGCCAAAGTGTTTAGGTTAGATTAGTGAATAAATCTGGCCAGACTGTCTAATCTTGGTTAGATAGCCCCAGGGTAGAGTAATTTCTTAACTCAACAGTCTAATCTGGGTTAATTGTCATAGGAAGCTAGGTTAGAATATAGGCTAGTTGCTTTGTTGCTTCATTTCAATAAGAACTAGTTTGATGTAAGTATTGCGCCATGTTTCAGATGTTTAAAAATGGTGTTGGTCAAGCCCCATGGTGCTGTCCACTTGAAAAACCTTGGAAAAACCCATAAAATGCATTTATCCTAAGTTTTCCCCGGTGCATGTGTCTTCCGTGCCCCCAATTATGCTTGGATCATGTATCAAGGGTCCAGATGATCGATCTCAGATCGACGATTGACAGGTCTTTCCGGACCCCCCTGACCATTTTATCTTTAACGGAGGGGGGGGGTCCGGAATGGCTGATAAGAACCATGTGCATCTAGATGGCTCAGGATCGAGCGTGCAGATCTACGGTCAACATTGGATTCCGGACCCCCTCGTCCGTTCTGCCTTTAATGAAGGGGGGGGGGGTCCGGAATGAGTGATAAAAAGCGTGCAAAGATATGCAGCTCAGAAGAAGGCGCGCAGATCAACGGCCCAAGATGTATTTCGGACCCCCCCGACTGATCTGCCTTTAATTGAGGGGGGAGGGGTCCGGAATGGTATCTTTCCTCTAGCAGGCCCCTCTTTATACGTGGAAATGATCTAATGGCCCCGTGTCCCATCGTCCTCTGCTGTCTAACTTACCATTGTCACCTATGGACATCACCACCCACCTTTCCCGAAATAGTCACGTCCCATAACTGCTATCAGTTCTCCCCCCCATTCGTTCGTGACAAGCCCCCTCACTATGACCTTCACCTCCAATCGATAGCCGCCACGTCACCTGTCCGTATTTCCCTCAGTCACCATCACCTGCCATATCACACTAAGTGATCCGTTGGCCATTTATTACTAGATGACCTATCCGTTATCCATCTGACCTATCTCCCGCGCCCAACGGACACTCGTTTACTCAAAACTACCCTCTTTCTCCATTTTCTCACCTTTTACCACTCATTGCACCAGAGAGTTTTTTACACCGTTGACTCCTCCGTTACAGTCAGTTGCCCTCATCCACAGTCAGTCGCCCCCACTAACGTTGTTTGTCTTGCAGGTACTGTGCAGAAATGGCGCCAAAGTCCAAACAAGCAGAAGGAGAGGAGAATCTGTTTCTCCCGCCTCCTGTCGACCTTGACAGGATCCCACTGGTCGACAAAGACCGATTAATCGCAGATACCAAGTGCGATTTTGATTTCGCAGACCTTCAGTCATGGCTCAAGGAGGTCTTCCTGGACCATAGTGATGAAATCAAACTCTGGGAGTCCAATTTACCCCTTTACCTCTTCCCTCAAATTGATCCTTTTCCAGAGTTTTCCCTCAAGTGCCAAGCTCACTACATTCCTGAACAAAGAGCCGTCATCTCCTCGTCCGGAGAGATTCTTTTCCTTGTCACACCAGAATCTATTGACCAAATGATGCAAATTCCCCGAGCCAACTCTGCGTCACCCTTCAACCTGGAGATTCTTACAGAGTTATACCAGAAAATGACTTTCCCCCAAAGAGCTCAAATATTCGAGCTTTTCCTTCCCACATCCGCTCAATTCCCATCCACAAATCCTCCTTACCCTTCCTCCATGTTCTCGACTAAAGGAAACCAGATCATCTCATTCCTTTGTGCTTTGTTAGGATACTATTCTAATCAGTGGGTAGATGAACCCATTCTGGGTTTTCTATCCATCTTCTCTGCCGATGAAAATCCCACCACCCAGTTTGATTTCAGCACTTTTCTGGTGGGCAATATTCACGAACAGTTCATGAATTTTGACACGGAAGGCATGTTCAGATACTCGTCCATATTAGATTACTTGTTCATCTTCTTCCAGGCGGACAAATTTGGATTTTCCATGCAGAATATGGATGGAGATGGTGGACCTCAGGCAGTGACAACATGGACCTCCTTGCTCAAACACAACTCCACTGAGTTCAGTTTCAAGTAGTTCATTGATCAGTTCTACCACCCTGTGGTAAGTATGCTAGGCGGCAGGCCCGAGCCTCGGATAAACGATGAAGTTCAGAGGATCCTGCATCTCTCGGATAACACAAATACAGGGGATTGGTATTTGTATCAAGACTACACCGAGATCAGAGTATATGGGTGCGAGTTGGCACCGTATAATCTGCCCAAGTATCTGCCTGTCAGAATTTTTGCTTTGGAATATATAAGGCAGATTATAAATTCTGATGATATCCATTTTGTGTCACTCAAGAAAAAGCAGCAGCTTAGAATCAAGGGGTAGATTGGCTCCTTCATTTGCAACAATCGTGGCACTGGGGAAGAAGCAGACAGGATGCTGAGGGAAATGAAGTTCTCCATGAGTGTCCCCTGGCATTACGATCCATGTGGGATCATCTCAGAGATGAGGGTGAAGAAAAAAAACATCCCATATATTCATGAGTCCAGGCCTGAAGTTGAGAAGTTCACGAATCAAACAGCCTGGGAGCTGAACACATTGGTCGAAGTACAACAATAGGATCCCCTAGCCACTATATCTCAAATAGCCATGCCACAGGTCCCGAAGGAGAAAAGGCCTCGGCAAGATTTATCTCCGCATCTCATGGAGGTATCATCCGAGGAGTTCCAGCTGCATACTAAGAGGCCTAAGACTATGTCAGTTCCTGTCCCGACTGGAGAAAAAGAAGCCCCGTCTACAACAACGACCAAGGTTGATAGGCCACCCTTCGGTTCGAGCCTCCATAAGACCATAACATCAGCAGTGATGAAAAAATCTACAGATTCTCTATTGACCACCCAGCCAGGCAAGGTGGGACCGAAGCTGAGCATCTTCAAGAAGTATGACCTGATCAAGAAAAGGAACCAAACCTTGACCAACAGTACTTGTGCCCAATTCTGGAAGCAGACGTCGATTGCACAACATAGGCTGCTGTCAGCATTTGACACCGAGAAGGGAAGAATGCACATGTCATTCCTCCAGGCACAGGTACCAGATCCAAAGGTGATCACTGACTACAAGAGGGCCACCTTCGAATTCCAAACGAAGGACGTGCATCCGGCCGATCAGATGGATCTGCACAAGCAGACGGGGGAAATGGTTTTTTACACGCTGGTGCATGCTTCCACTTCTGCATTCAAACTGCAAGTGTCCCTGAACAATGTTCAAACACAATTGAAGTTAGAGAAGATATTGTCCTTTGCCAAGGACAACATAATCGATACATTGGAGGAGCTAGTCCTCAAGATCGATTACGATCCTGCGAACGTGAAAGCAGCTGATGAAATGATAAAGAAGAAGAATGTTGATATAGCCTCCTTGAGGAAACAGTTGAAGCTCCCGCCCACAGAGGATTCGTAGGTGAAGGAGATAGCAGAGAAAGAAGGCGAGAAAGACGAAATGCTCAAGCTGCTCATGGAGCAGAATGCATAGCTTAAGGAGATGGAGGCTGACATGGAAAAACTAGTAAAAGAGAAAGAGCTACTAAAACCAATGGAGGTCATTCCATTGAGTGCTATTCCAATTTCAGGAGTGAGCACAACACCAGTGATAGAGGTGCCATCAGCAACTCCATTGACATCCCTGGAGAAGACAGTTGACCTGGATAAGTCTATGGAAAAGATGAACCTGCAGGAAACATAGATCAGCAGGCTAAAAAAGGAGATTGAGAACCTTCAGGAACTCAAATCTTCCTTCCATACTAGCATCTCCAAAGAAAAGCAGGTGACAGATCAGCTCAAACAGGAGTTACAACAACTTTGGAAGCAAACAGTGGCAGGAAAAACTTTGGCCAAGGTTAAAGAAAGTATATGGACTGACATCACTAAGTCCATGAATGAGATATGGCCCATGATATAGATAATGTTTGAGCAGAACGAGTTGGTTCAGAGAAGCAAACATGCCATCGATAAGTTCAGATCAGAACTGGGAGAGATGCCAACACAGGCGAACGAGATCATCAAGTTCTTAAATTCTAAGACCAGGGAAGAACTAGAAGAGCTGAAAATCGAAGACAGAATAGAGACCATCCTTGAGGTCAAAAGAGTTTTGACCAAGAGAGGATTAATGCTTTAGCTGGAAGAAAAGGTTTAGGCCATGGACCTAGGGGTACAAAGATTCTTCAGCAAGATTGAGGCTCTCCAGAAGAAAGGTCTTCCTAGTCTGAAGGTAATCAATGATAAATTGACGACACTCCCAGACTACAAGAAGAGATTGGCTGATGTGGCTAAGGACAGGTCAAAGTTTGCAAGAATTCAAGGGAGCATCCCTGGAAAGGCATTCCTAGATGCCCTTTAGTGGGACATCAGTATCCAACATGATATTCGATACATCTTCCTCACCAAGCCTACATTCGCCAAGTACACAGAAATGGACGAAGTGTATCGAAGGTTTCTCAAAGTCAATGTGCCCAGTCTTCTTAGATGGGAGGAAATCTGTGATCTGATCGATTAGCAGATGAGCTATCCCAGTCCAGTCAGTTGTCCAGTTAGATGAGGTCGTGCAAAGGCTTCATCAATGTTCCACCCAGAAATCAACGTGCAGTTACACCACATCATTAAGCAGTTCCTAGATTTAGGAAATTTGTTAAGTTAGTTAGGCTAAAAATAGATTTAGCACGTCCTGGTCATTAATGACAGGATCGTTTGTAATTTGAGTTATAAATACTTCACCTTTCAAAGTATTGAGGGTTGTTGATCTTCACACCCTGACGCTATCAGACTGTAATATTTTTGAACAGATCTTCCATTAATAAAAGGAGGCACTTTTACAGGATTCTTGCGTGTATTCACTAGTGATGTTTTTATGTCTAAGTTGAATTTCATTCCCTCTTTGTTATCATATTGTTCTCTAAATCTAATCTTTAGAAGTAACGAAAGTTGCAGGATTTATCTCGTATACCCTGTTTCTGACTTGAAAGATTTTAATGTTTATCTTCTGGTGTTTTCAATAAAGAAATTCTTAACTGCTTTTTTGTTGAAATTATATTTCTCATGTTTTCTGCTATTCATCATTTATGCTACTAAAGAATCCAGTGATTACATTATCTCGCCCCGTGAAAGTTTTTCCTTTGTGTTTCTGGTTTGCATTTCACATTTTATTTAAAACACAGACCCCATAGCCCAATGGATGCGTAGACTGTCTCAACCAACTCTACAAACACGACAGCAAAAATTGACTTATTTATTTACCTAGACTAATATTTAAAATTTGAAACATAGCTAAATCATATAGAGAGATCCCTCTCTGAAGTTGGAAGGGCTAGATCCCAGCTTCAAAAGCGGTTGGATAAAGTTACATTTTGTGGATTTCTTCTGTTGTCAACCTCTTGGAAATTTACAGAGTGCTAACACATACAAGGTGCACTTAGAGCATGGTGAAGAGAAACCCGGACCAGGTTGATGGAATGATGGCTGACTTAAATTGTAAAGGTATAATCTTCATGTTATGAATAAAAGAATTACATTTTCCTATCCCAAATGATGGTGTCTTGAATACATTTATTGATTTATGCTTAACATTCTAACATCTAACCCTAACTTATATATGGAATAACATGCCTGTAGTTCTTTTTTTGTCAATATTTGGATGTAGGTCATCCCTGGGAGGAGGCATGCAGTCAATGGAACTTCCAAGCATGAGGAGGTCATCACCAGACGTGGGATTAGAGGTATAGTTACTCGATCTACTTTCTCTTTTCTTTATTTATATCAGTTTTGGTATGTTTGGGGTAGTATAGAGAATTAATTAGATTTTAGACAGTTAATCGATATGCCTACA
>JASDQU010096169.1:0-21015 GCA_032191745.1 Picea mariana | reverse complement strand
CTAGCATTAATTCACCTTCTTACAATACATAGCAGATAGATACTTTGTTTCCTAAGTTTAATCGTTCTTGGCCTCAAAAAGAGGCCAAATAAAACATCAGAGTCTGTGATTGGTTAATGAAAAGTGTTCTATTTGATAGGTATAAAAATGGTGTTTGATGAAATATGAGAGTAAAACTTTATGTTAAAACACTTTGATTTACTTGCAAAATATTGAAAAAACTCTCAGCCGTTTACTATAGTCTCTGATGCCTTTAGGCAGGGACTAATAATAAAAGGGGTGTATCTATCTTACTTATGGAAGCATAACTAATGCTACCCATTCAACCGCAACCCATTTTATGACCACAAGGTCGATATAATTAGAAAAGATAAGGAGATCAAAAACAGGCATAAATGTTCCGAGGAAGAAGAAGGACAACATAACAACATTAAGGAAGGATACCCTCGGGCTGAGGGCGCTCTACACTCCTGCTCAAGTTGATACAAGGGTAACTAACAGGTTTGGTGGCAGGGACCAATCTCAACATTAGATGGTACGCAGAGACCATTCCAGCGCTAGAGGACAAAGGGGAAACTCAGAACATAATGTATTAAAACTCAGAGACAAGTTCATCGCTGAGGTAAAAGGGGAAATATAGTCCCGAAGTGTTCTAAAACACATGCATAGGCCAACGATGAGGAAGCAGGGATAATACAGTCACAAGTACAAAAATGCATCTTTACATGGGGATAAAAGTGACAGGTAGAAAATCCATAGTAACTCCACATGGTCAACAAACTACATTCACCTGGAATGAAGAAAAAATAGAGACTATTCATAAACCTATCAAATACAGGAAACAAAATTAAAGAGAGACTTGACATTATGGTGGTTAGAACCCAACACATTCAAGAAACGAAATTAAAGAGAGACTTGAAAATATGGTGTTTTGAACCCAACACATATAGGAAACAAAATTAAAGAGAGACATGACAATACGATGTTTATAACCCAACGCATACAGGAAACAAAATTAAAGAGAGACTTGACAATACAGTGTTTAGAACCCAACACATACAAAAAACGAAATTAAAGAGAGACTTGACAATTCAGTGTTCACTGATAGGTATGTTGTCATTTTGTTTTTACTTCAATTGCAAAGACCCTTGACGTACGAACCATGACCGTATTTTTAGAACAACAACATAATGTATTTATTTTATAATCCATGTATAGTCTTTTATGTAGCATTCAATATTTTGGCTAATAATATAATCATATTCAATTCATCACCAATGGCTAATAATATAATCCACTTCAATTCATTGTAAATGAAGCTTTTATTTATTAAAGATTTTTTTTTACTATTCATAATAATAATAGTATATAGAAGGAAATATAAGAAGTGGGTTGTGCATGCAACTTTCAAAAGTTTTTTCTTATTTAAGTTTATTTCTAGTATTCATAATAATAGTGTATAGAAGGTATTCATAATAATAATAGTGTATAGAAGGAAATATAAGAAGTGGGTTGTGCATGCAACTTTCCAAAGTTTTTTCTTATTTAAGTTTATTTCCAGTATTCATAATAATAGTGTATAAAAGGTATTATAAGAAGTGGGTTGTTAGTTAAAAGAAATAAAATTCATCAGCTGGTTTAAATAAAAACATCCTATTAGTTAGATGTAAAGAGACAAAAAAACTAGCTAGAACTAAAATTTAGTTTACACTTACACTATTAAAATAATGCAAAAAATTGAGTTCCTTCTAAACTAGAACTTTACAATGAAGGCAGGGACTAACTGCTTTGTAGCTATTTCCCTTGTTCTTTTTAGACATTTGTTATATACATACATCAACCCTGTTTTCTTATAATGTTAAGAAACGCTTTAAAATACAAATAAGGTCATCAGCATGGTCATGTGATTAGCATCAGGCTTTGGGAAAATATGGGCTAACAACAGTCATAAGTGAAATATAAGTGAAGAAACAAGTCAATTATGGGCAGTAGACATACAAATGGTCAATTATGGTTCTACGTCTAAAGTGAAACGACCATATGAAATGGTACAATCAACGAAACACTCTATTCTAAAGTCTGTCATGTAATTTAAAATCAACGAAACGCTCAACGAAACGCTCTATTCTAAAGTCTGTCATGTAATTTAAAATCAACGAAAATCAACGAAACGCTCATGGACCGTGTCTTAAAATCATGGACTGTGTCTTAAAGTTTGTAATTTAAAGTCTGTCATGGACTGTGTCTTAAAGTCTGTAATTTAAAGTCTGTCATGGATTGTGTCTTAAAATCATGGACTGTGTCTTAAAGTCTGTAATTTAAAGTCTGTCATGGACTGTGTCTTAAAGTCTATAATTTAAAGTCTGTAATTTAAAGTCATGGACTGTGTCTTAAAGTCTGTAATTTAAAGTCTGTCATGGTCTGTAATTTAAAGTCTGTCTTAAAATCAACGAAACGCTCTATTCTAAAGTCTGTCATGTAATTTAAAAAGAGAGACGATCTTACAACTCTTAAATTTCAGGTCTTACAATATTAAACCCACAATTTAAACCGACAGCGAACCCACAATTTAAACCGACAGCGAACCCAAAATTTAAACCGACAGTGAAAACAATTTTTTTTTGTATTACAATATTACAATAGATTTGAACCGACATCAAACCCACAATTTAAACCGACAGTGAACCCAAAATTTTTTCGTAGTACAATATTACAATACATTTGAACCGACAACTAACCCACAATTTTTGCATATTCAGGAAGCAAACTTACCTATCCCCCGGTGCTCACGACCTCGCTTCCGCTGCGCTCACGTCCTCAAATTGCACAGATCTCACACCACAGAGCTCACACTCACGCCAACAAACTGCACACAGCTCACGCCACAGAGCTCACGCTCACGCCAACAAACTGCACACAGCTCACGCCACAGAGCTCACGCTCACGCCAAAGAGCTCATGCTCACGCCAACAAACTGCACACAGCTCACGCCACAGATCTCACGCTCACGCCAAAAAACTGCACAGAGCTCACGCCACAGAGCTCACTCTCACGCCAACAAATTGCACAGAGTTCACTCTCATGCCAACAAACTGCACATAGCTCACACCACAGAGCTCACGCCAAGTTCACGCACAGAGCTCACCCTCAATCGCACAGAGCTCACACCACGCTCACGCCAACAAATTTTTCCAAAACTTCGAAAACTCGATGTGTGGCTAATATATAAACCCACTTTCGATCGAAAGATAGTTCGGCCAAAAGATAGTTCAGCCGAAATATAGTTCGACCGAACTATCTTTCGGCCGAAAACTTATTGCCGGAAAGAAAATATCCAGCCGACCAAATTTCTACACGCAAATCGAGGGCACGGTTATTGCCCTGTTCGATTTGATGTCTATTTTTTTGGCTGAAAAATAGTTCGGCCAAAAATAATATCTTTCAGCCGGAAAATATTTTTAGTTCGACCGAAAAAAGGTTTTTCGAAATTTTAGAGCCCAGATTGTCACGAACGTGTAACCCACCTTCGTGATTCCACCCGTATAGCCGAAATACATCAATGTGTCTTCTACTGAGAGTAACTTTGTAAGAAAGAGTGCTATGAGGAGTTTCAAGAGTGACCCATTGGAGGGAGAGGGGAACCGATGGGACCCAAACCTTTCGCAAAGTGTGAAAAATAAAAACTATGTACAAACGAGGTGGGCATGCCCGATGCTCGTGCCATGTAACTCAAAAATGTGTAATACAGTAACTGAAGCTATGTGTTGGTGTAGATGAATGAAGTGCCCTCGAGGGCATGTTGATAGTAGCAGAGGATAATTCATATGGTGAACAAACTCTGAAAAGAGGTGAGGACACCTATAAGAAGTGTTGATGATACACAAGCATTGATAGCCTAGCAATTTTCAGAGGTCTTCAGCAAATATAAAAAACAACTGCAATAGTCATAAATAAGAACCACCGCAACATGATAAGGTTTTGAAGTTGAATGTCGTGGGGGTCAATGACAACAGAGAGAAATGATGTTTCTCTCTGTGCCATCTGAGACACCTCATTGTGAAGGTAATGAGTGTCAAGATACTGTCACCTTTCTGGAAACTGTGCTGATGTCGACAGGAAGGGAGACGCGATGCCAAGAAGAAAAGGGATTCATGAAATCCACATGGTAAGATCAGGGACTGAGGAGATACATGGATGAAGCCAGGATGTGGTGAGACTCAAGATGACCTTTGGTTGGGGATATTTGTGAAAGATAAGTGGCAACAATCATGGAACTGAATCTAGTGTCAGGGGGACGACTAGACTAGGGTTAAGTTGTGCCAGAGGCGTGACAAAGTGGAAAAACATAGATCTCAGGGGTAAATGGACTGTGGGATATTTAGGGTTTATGAACGATGTCAACAGGAGGAGAAGGTAATGAATGCCCTAACCAAGGGAGACATGGGTTGCTTCTTCCAGAAAAGGAAGGTCCCCAAGGGTGATGACAAAAATCTATGTAAAGGCTGGAAACAAAGGCTTTTTACAATTACCAAATAAAAAAAGAATAATTGGGGATGAGCGTACAGATACATAAACGGGTGCTCGAGTGAAATATGGCTTGGCCTGTGAGGGCACAAGTTGCGTGGAAAATAGGTGGAGGGTGGGGGCCCCCATAGGTGTGTTTTTGTATTAAGTAAAATGAATGGAGGACAATCTGTAAATGGTCAAACATATGGTGGAGGAGATGGAGGGCTAATTGATACTGCAAAGGTGTAGTCAAAATGTGAATCATGATGAGATTACTTAGGAGTTTATTATGGGGAAGTTATCAAAATGAGGAGAAGGAGCATGTAGCTAATTATCAGGAATGCAAAGACTAAGAGGACTCCCAACTCTAGGGGGTGAAAGTAGCATGAGCATCAACGTGTTAAGGGGGACTATGAATGGGACAACTCATGTGGGGAAGAGTGCTACTGGGTGACAGTACTGAAATGCAATGGAGGTGGGAGTACCATAGAGCCATATGGGGGGACCTTAGGGGAAAATATCGGAGGGTGTGACTGGGAGATGCATTTGAGATTCAGAGGGAATGATTACATGGCAATAGCGATTTTATACCTAAAAGGGCCATGTTGATTTGTGGCGACCAAGTACCTACACACATGAAAACCAAATACCTGACGTGAATAATATCTGAAGATGAAGGACATATAACGATTATTTGATAATTTTGAACATAATCATGTGTACCTAGGAGTGATGTGAGAAAAATGCTCCTCGGGGGCCGAGGATGGATGGTGGCCTGGGGACTATGACTGTGTAGGTGGCGAGATCCTGGTCCCGTGGCTGAAGACGGATCAGAAAATGGAAACTCAAAGCTCCTGGAATGGGGTATGGAAGTTTGGAAAAAGGGACTATATATATCTATAGGGCCCACATTGCCGCCTCATTTGTACCTGCTGCCAGAGTGACTGGACAAGAGATTTGAGGAGAGATTTGGAGATTCTGGGAGATCGATCTTGTCGATTTAGGATCAACGAGTTTCAGGTTAGTGGTTGTATCCTCCTGCACCATAAATAGGGGTTATTTTTGGATAGGGTTTGTACAGATGGCCGTACAAGGGGTATTTGTGAGGGTGCCCCCCCCAGTGCGTGGGCAATCAAGTGTTTTGCATGCACAAGTGCATGACTATAATTTGGAGATCTGCGCATAGGGGTGCTCAAATGGGGAAAATATGCATGCATGGGATGCGCGCCTGTGCAAATAACAACAACACATCCATGTGTGGATGTGTTCCTGACAGTTGTGCATGTGTGTGCTACTGTGGAGGTAACATGCGCATTGTGATGTGCGTCTCTGTGTGTGACAGGGGCACATGAGTGCACCCCTGTATAGGAAACAATCATGCATGAGAGCGTGACTGTGAGGTGAACAATCACGCATGAGTGCGTGACTGTGGGGTGAACAAGTGCACATATGGGTGCACCTGTGGGGGAAAAACCCTCGCCTGTGAGGAAAATATAAAGGGTGTATAAACTAATCATTTTTGGAGATTTTGATGTTTTTATGAGTTGTGATGGCTGATCAAATGTTGTATATGTGGATACAGGCTACCAATTAACGATGCTGATCCATTAGAGGGAGAGGGACTAGCCCTGCCTGAGAGAGGCGGTGAGAGATGAGGAGCCAGCTGTTCATGGTGCTTTGGCAGCCTGTGGGCTATTGATTTTTTTTGAGTGCTCACTGGTGAGGTCACAGGAGTACCTTCTGCAGTTCCTGATTTCCATGTGGAGTCCAGATTTATAGTGTTTCATCATGTGAGATGAGCACCTATCATTCTCTATTGTAGAGGATGTATACTTTATGACTGGGCTCCCATTTCGGGGAACCCTTCTACCAGAGGAGCCTGTGGTACCCGGAGATGGACAATTGGTGGTCTTAGCCCGAATCTATTGTTCGGGGGAGAACTTCATGTCAGGCTTCATGGTGAGTATTGGGGCGATGGATGCCTTTGTGCATCGGTGCATGGAATCAATTATTGTGAGAGCATATGGATCTCTCGCTACTCAGCGAATCAGTGGGGGTCAGATGAGGATCGTGCAGAGGGCACTGACGGGTGAGAATTTTCCTTGGGGATTGATGCTACACACCAAGATGGTAGGGCAGTTCGACAGGTGTCGAGATGATGACTCAAGGGAGTTTTCCTTTGGGTTCATCTTGGTGGCATGGTTTTTGGAGAGGGTGCTCATGTTGCGCCCGAGACTGTTATTGGGCACACCTGGTGCGCAAGAGTCATGATTGAGGTGATGGGCGACGATTCTAGTTTGTCATGGTGGTGGGTAGGGTGGCCATTATTTTACGGCTGAGGTTGCACAGGTGTGACATCATATTCTACAGATCATACTTTGATATCCATATTGCGGGGTGTAATTCCAGGATGATCCACATATGGTGCTACCCCCTGGAGAGGTGTTCGACCATAGAGGTATGATGTTATATTTGATGTTTTTATCTTTTGATAGTATAACACGTTCGTTATGTATGGATGGATGTTGATTCTATCATCTTTTTGTTGTGTGTGAAGATGTGGGACCTCGTGGGCGTGAGGTTGAGTTGGTTAGAGTGTCGGCTCATCAGGGGCCTGTGAGACCACCACGGGAAGAGCCGCGGGAAAGGGAGAGATGAAGATGGGAGGATGTTGGGGTGAGGCTTGTTGATGATGAGAGAGTGTCCAGGAGACACCATTATGATGACCCCAGTGCAGGGTTGTCACATGCTCCTCCGGCAGGGGCCGGGGGAGAGTTTGAGGATTTTCGCCACTGATTAGAGGCGATACTATAAAGAGAGCTTGAGGGGATGTGGGTGTGTATTCAGGATGAGGGGATCCTGGGGTAGTGTATTGGGCTTCCAAAAAAGTTTCGGATGTTGATCCACAGAGAAGATGTGGCTGGAGTGACGATGACTGGGCGGTTGCCCCCAGGGCCTGAGGGACCTGTAGCTGGTGGGGTACCTCCTTCAGTGAGAGGACCGGGTGGTGGTTCTCTAGAGGTGCCATGAGTGTCTCTGGACATGGATTTTTGTATTTATAGAGGCCTACGAGCCTATTTTTTATATGGTGTTGTGACACTAGTTTTGTACCTATAGGAGTGAGATGGTCACTTACCTACGGATGTTGTACTTGATGTACTATTTTTTGTAAACATTGATGGCACATTGACCGATATATATATATGGATATACATTTTTGTATCTCTTTGATGTTTACATGTGATGATGTTTTTTGTTTATGATGTCTAATTTATATGTTGTGACAGACTGTGGATGATTTATGTATATGTAATGATATCTTGGTGGGATAGATGCCAATATAACACTAGGTTATCCATATTATCTGTTGTTTGATTAAATTTCCTTGGAATATGTGTGAATGTGATTAAATCAAAATGTCAAGATAAAAGTCTAACTTGCAGGTATTTGCGGAAGAGGCATGGATCGCATACACGATACACATTGTTGAGCTAGAGGATGATGAGTTGGGAATCTAGTGAAATGCTAAGATGACGAATATGGCGATGACTGGCCTCGGCAATGAGACCAATGAAGGCTATGTACTCAGCTTGGTTGTTGGTAGCTGAGCCCAGGCATATGCCTGTGGAGTGGAGCAGTGCATGTGAGGGAGTATAGAGGGCCCAAGCGGTCGAAGCGAGATTCTGTGTCCAACGGCTAGCTCCTTCAGTGTAACTAATGTGGAAGACCGATGGGGGAGGCATCTGTCAATAACACAAAGGATAGATTAGACGTAAGATATGGAGGAAAAAAATAAGACTAAAAACACTACGAAAAGAAAAAGCCTAGTGTAGCATGACTATGCTCAGGCATAAAATTTCTTTAAGTACAACTCGTTGACGGGTTCCTTGAGGTGGTGGCCTTTGGGAGAGGCCAAGATGTATGTGCCTTTAGTGAGGCAATGTTGGATGATGTAAGGTACATGCCATAATGAATCAAACTTGCCATGGCCAAAGGCATCATGGGCGATATCATAAGAAAGGACGAGGTCGCCTTTGTTGAATGATCGAAGGTTGACATGGCGATCAAAGGTGGCCTCGATCATTTTTTGGCTGCCTCATTGTTCTGTAATGAAGACCGACGGTCTTCATCTAGTGACTCTAAGTGCAGCAAACGCTGCTCCATCGGAGCAGTGTCGAGTAATATCTCAATAGCGGTGCGTAATGTGGGGATTTCGCATTCGATGGGGAGAGTGGCCTCGACCCCATGGACTAGATGAAATGGTGTGAAACCAGTGGTAGTTTTAACTGCCGTGCGATAAGCCCACAGTGTGGAAAACAAAATAAGGTGCCAATTGGTCTTATGTTTGTTCACTGTGCGCTACAACATGGTTTTGAGGACCTTGTTGACCGCCTCTACCTGCCTGTTTCATTGAGGGTAGTATGGGGTGGAAAACTCATGGGAGAAGCCTAACTTGGAGGAGAGTTCGACAAAAATCTCATTCTCGAAAGTGAGAGATGACGTGTTTGAAGAAAAAATGCGCTGCAGTGTCAGTGGTGTTGTTGAAGGTGGGCATGTCTTTGACCCATTTGGTGAAATAATTGACTGCTACGACGATGTATTTGTGTCCATTACTAGATGGGGGGTTGCAAGTCATGAAGTTGATGACCCATTTTCAAAAGGGGCCGACAATAATGACTGGGTGGAGAAGAGAATGTGGTTCTCTCACTTTGTTGGCACATGCATGACATTTGTCACATCGCTTCATAGCGTGGATGCAGTTGCGAAACAATGTGGGCCAAAAATAGCCTACTTGAATGATTTTCTGGGTGATGGACATCGTTGAGAGGTGGCCACCGCAAGCACCGCTGTGGCAGTTATTCGAGACTCGATCAACTTCGTCGATAGTCAAACATCGATGAAGTATGGTGTTGACCCCTCAGTGATATAATATATCACTGATAAGGAGGTAGAGAGGGGCCTGGTTCCGAATACATTGACGATCGTCCTCGGAGAGGTGGTTTTTGAACTTCTGTGTTCGAAGGTACATGAGGAGATCGATGTATGAAGGATCATCCGAGGGGATGTAAAAGAGATGTTTGTCGGGGAAGTCGGTATTGATCGGGGTACTGGCAGTATCATAAGGAAATGTCATAATAAGCTCAGCAAGTACGAGAGATTTCTTTCTCTTAGGTGTTGAAAATTTGAGGTCGTACTCCGAAAGGATGATGATCCATCGGGAAAATTTTCCATTAATTTTCCCGCGATTGTTAAAGTATTTCATTGGGTTGGAATCAGCAATGAACTTGGTAGTTCGAAGCAGGATGTAATAACACAGTTTCTAGACTGCGAGAACAACTGCAAGGGCGAGTTTATCTCGTGATTGTATTTCAAGGGTGGCCTTTAAAGGTTTTTACTAACATAAGAGATAGCATGCTTATGGTCATCATCCCCTAATTGGATGAGAACTCTCGCTACGAAGACGTCTGAGGCCGATAAGTAGAAGATATGGTCATGGTCATAGTCGGGTGGACTAATCAATGGGGAATTGGAGAGGGCCACTTTGAGATCATCAAAATCATTTTGGGCATGTTTGTCCCATTGGAATGGGATATCATGACGTAAGATGCAAAGGAAACCATGTGCCCAAGTAGTGTAATCAGGGAAAAAGTGGCGTAAAAGGTTAGTTTTGCCTTGTAGGCTCTGCAGTTGGCGTAAATTCCATGGTGGGGGAATTTTTGTGATGGCTTGGACCTTGAGGGGGTTGCCAGTGATGTCATGTTTGGAGACAATGAACCCAAGGAGGTGTCCAATAGTGACACAAAATACGCATTTAAGGGGATTCAAGAGGATATTGTAAAGACGACACCTGTGAAATACAATGCGTAAGACATCCAGGTGTTGAGTGCGTTTCTTGGATCGAGTGGTGAGATCGTCCAAGTAGGCTAGAATGATTTGAGCTAGACCATGAATAATGTATGTCATGGCACATTGGAAATTGGATCCAACATTCTTGAGGCCGAAAGGCATGACATAATATGCAAAGGTACCCCAAGGGGTAGTGAATGAGGTTTTGTATTGATCGGCTGGGTGGATCTGAATTTGGTTGTATCCAGAGAAGCTGTCCATGAAGGACAAAGCATCATGGCCAGTATAATCATCGATAATTTTCTCAATGAAGGGTGTTGGAAAATTATCTTTGGGACAAGCGTGATTGAGATCTCTAAAATCCATACAGACACAGATAGTTCCCTTCTTTTTTTTAATGGGGACGGGGTTGGAGACCCATGATGTATATGCGATGGGGTATATGAACCCTGCAGTGTGTAATTTGTCAATTTCAACTTTGATGGCCGCTTCTTTGGATGGGTGTAATGGACATTGGTTTTGTCGCACAGGGGTAATATCAGGCCATGTGTTTATACAATGTTTGAAAATAGAGGGATCAAGGCCAGGCATCTCTGTGTATGATTAAGAAAAAATGTCTCGGTATTCCTGGAAGAGATATTTGTAAGAGATGAGTTCTTTGGGAGAGCATGCGACGCCAATGGTGATTTCCTCTATGATGCCAGGTGTTATCACTCCAAGAGTCACTCCCAGATTGCAAATGAGAGTAAGCTTGGTAAAATAGAAATAAAAATGCTTGATTGGTTTTGTGGATTAAGAAGAAGAAAACAAGGAAGGGGAAGGACAATAAGCTGTTGTAAATCAATGATGGACCATTGGGCTATGGAGTCAAGCAAACACCCTTCTCATTAACTGCAATCAATATGCATATAAAATAAAGTTTTATTGAATAGAGGAAGAAAAATATAACACAAAGAAGAACATCCATAAGGCATAGATCCTCTCTGCATAAATGAATTCAAGGTACTTGAATATAAACAGTGACTAATAGGAAAAATACATCATATCCTCAGATGCTCAAGAATCCATCAATCAAACACAACCATGATCCTCAAGGTGTACAATTCATTAAGGTAAGAAGACAAATTGGGAAAGAAAACAAGAGATACAATCTGATAACACATATATCATGAACCTTTAATAACAGAAATGTTTACAAAAACAAAAGCCCCTCGGGGTTACAATGATCACGGGCAAGGTGCCTCCTACACCTCTCTCATCTCTCTTGCTCATGAATCCAACCTCTCTCCAAGAGATATCTCCTTACTTAAATAGAAAATAGCATCCAAATAAACTAAGGAGGTTGAATCCCATCTCCTCCATTGGATTCTAAGCCTTGGAGATAGGTGGCAATAGTCAAAGAGACAAAAATCCAACAAACTTTATGATTTTCAGGAATTTGTTGGAAGTCATTAATAAATTGTTTCCACCTCATGCATGAGGCCTTTGTTGGAGATAAATATTAGCTATAGGTGTACCTTGACATATAACAGATCCTTGAGAAGTCATTCGAACCCTCCTTGACATGTGGAAACCTCCCAACAAGGTGAATATGAAAACCGTGACCGCTACAGGAAATTAGTACGTAGGGCCACTGTGCAGAGTACACAATGCCTACTTCTATATCCAATATCTCTAAAAAAAAACACATTTTGAAAAACTGAGAGAGAGTTTTTTTATTTGGAATGTTATGAACAAAAACCTCCTCTAGTTTTCAAAAATACCTTCTCAATTGTTCACAATAAACGTTTTAAGTTAATGACTCAAAAATGGTAAAATAACTCTGCACAATTCGTTTTCTGCCAGAATATTACGTAGCACCTGTAGGTAGCACCACTGTGCTACGTCTATGTGTCAATTTAGGTAGCAGTGTAAAAATTGCAGCACCTTCAATCTTGAACATGTGCAGAGTAATTAATTTCCTTTCATGATATCAAATCCCCTTTACTTAGATGCCTTGGCAGTGCAAAGAGGTAGTGTATTTTACCACCGAGGGAGCTGGTATTTAGAAAAAATCCAAAACTCTAATAGTTAGGCCTCTTCTAGATGAGAATTCTTGTGCTAACATAGGCTCCATGGGGGATGGCATTCTCCCAGCGAGCTGCCAAGAACTTGTAGACTTGTGCCTTGTCCATCTTTAACTCTGTCTCATAAAAACTTTGTACTTGAAAGAACCTATGTTCCTTATTTGAAACTGATATGATTGTATGTTGAAAATTGACAAAAATGAAATGCTAAAAAATGAGCTTATTTCTTCCTACTTCTACTCTAATCAAGTGTGCTGCTTCAGATTAGGTAAAAGTGTGCTTCCAATGAAGCTATACAAGCATCTGACTGATTGGTAAGTATCTTGATCTGGAAATGATCAATGTAGGAAACCAAAGAATACATAAATGCATTTCAAAAGAGCAGGACATCCATCCTTCAATTGAAAAAAGTTCTCTGACATCCAAGCTGCTCAGAGACTCGAGATAATTAGCAAATGGATCTATAAGACTGAAAACAAATACCTCTTGCTGTTGTTTCAATTGAAAATCCGAAAGTCTCTGCATATCCTTCTGCTGATCATGGATGCCACCTTCGGATGCTTGAAAATTTGAATAGGATTGTGTGCTAGCTGCACTATTGATGATAGACTATTTGGTGTCTTCTACAGATCCAAGTTCCAACACAATACTTGTGGGCTCATTGATTTGAGAAGGTGACTGTTGAATTTCTGCTGCAGGAGTTTCCGAATGGCTGATTTCTATACACAGTTGTTCTTCATCAACATATGATTCATAGTTGTCATAAACTGGTGGGATACTCTTCACGTCGACAAAAGAGATCTTCTCTCCTTCATTAGAATATTCATCAAAAATATGTGAATCAAGCACGCCCTTTTCTTTCATAAAAAGATGATCAATCTCCTGATCTTCTTCTTCAATCTCAGGTACTAACAAAGGATGGGAAACCTATTGCAGGAAAGGAGAAAGATCATTTTCTACAATAGTTTCTTCTTGTAAAACAATGAGATCGGATGCATAAGCTATGGGATTTAATGGATCTGAATCCATGCAATCATTAGTACAACAATCAATCATGCCATGAAACTCCTATTCTCAGGAATTAGAAGGAGAAAAAGTTTCATTCACATCTTCATTAGAAAACTCAGTTTCATCTTCACTTTCACTTTCAATCGGATCATTACTAAGCTCATCACATGAGGAAGACTCTACTTCCTGCTGAATATAAAGCTTGTATTTTTCGCAACACCCTTCAAGAAGTTTGTCAGAAGAGTATTACATACTGAAATGCTTATTGAAAGCTGCATGAAATTCTTGCAGTGAAGATATGCTAGTAACAGGGAGTGAATGATACCACCACCTTCGAGCATCACCATGTAATGAGTATAAGAACACCTTCATGAGAGCATCTTCATGATAGACATTCAACCAATCTATGCACTGATGAAAATCTATGAGATTTTGGGCAGGGTTATCCCCTTCATTTCCATGAAAGAAACGCAAAAAATCTGCGCATTCTAAGAAGGAAGGCACATGATTAGGAAAACCAGGAATAGCTAAAAAATTGAAAGGTGAAAACCTTCGAGCCAAGATAGCTTCCATGGATATGATTGTCCCGTATCAGTGAATTCACCAATATGATCTTCCTTCATGGAGTGGATTTGATTGGACTTGCTAGGTGAATGATGCAGTCCTGATTATGTGACCAACCCTTGTTCACCATCAAAAGCTGGATCTGATCAATGTTGTTCTCCCAGGGAATATTTATCATTCATCTCCGTCCCCGACAATGACACCAATTATGTTATCAATCCAAGAGTCACTCCTAGACTAAAAATGAGAGTAAGCATGGTAACAAAAAAAAAAAATGTTTGATTGGTTTTGTGGATTAAGAAGAAGAAAACAAGGAAGGGGATGGACAGTAAGCTGTTGTAAATCAATGATGGACCATTGGGCTATGGAGTCAAGCAAACACCCTGCTCATTAAATGCAATCAATAAGCATATCGGATAAAGGTTTATTGAATAGAGGAAGAAAAATATAACACAAAGAAGAACATCCATAAGGTAGATATCCTCTCTGCATAAATGTATTCAAGGTACTTGAATATAAACAGTGACTAATAGGCAAAATACATCAGATCCTCAGATGCTCAAGAATTCATTAATCAAAGGAAACCATGATCCTCAAGGTGTACAATTCATTCAAGTAAGAAGACAAATTGGGATAGAAAACAATATATACAATCTGATAACACATATATCATGAACCTTCAATAACAAAAATGTTTACAAAAACAAAATCCCTCAGGGTTACAATGATCACAGACAAAGTGCCTCCTACAGCTCTCTCATCTCTCTTGCTCATGAATCCAACCTCTCTCTAAGAGATATCTCCTTCCTTAAATAGAAAATAGCATCCAAATAACCTAAGGAGGTCAAATCCCATCTCCTCCATTGGATTCTAAGCCTTGGAGATTGGTGGAAACAATCAAAGAGACAAAAATCCAACAAACTACTGATTTTCAGGAATTTGTTGAAAGTCATTAATAAATTGTTTCCACCTCATGCATGAGGCCTTTGCTGGAGATAAATATTAGGTGAAGTTGTCCCTTGACATCTAAATGATCCTTTATAAGTCATTCGAACCCTCCTTGACATGTGGCAACCTCCCAACAAGGCGAATATGAAAATCGTGACCGATACAGGAAATTATTATGCAGTGCTACTGTGCAGAGTACGTAACGCCTACTTCTATATCCAATATCTCTAAAAAAAAAACACATTTTGAAAAAATGAGAGAGGTTTTTGTTATTTGGAATGTTATGAACAACAACCTCCTCCATATTTCAAAAATACATTCTCAATTGTTCACAATCAAAATTTTAAGTTAATGACTCAAAACTGGTAAAATAACTCTGCACAATTCGTTTTCTACCAGAAAATTATGCAGTGCTTGTAGGTAGCGCCACTGTGCTACATCTGTGTGTCGGTTTAGGTAGCATTTTAAAAAATGCAGCGCCTTCAACCTTGAACATGTGCAGAGTAATTAATTTCCTTTCATGATATAAAACCCCCTTTACTTAGATGCCTTGGCAGTGCAAAGAGGTAGTGTATTTTACCACTGAGGGAAATGGTATTTAGCAAAAATCCAAAACTCTGATAGTTAGGCCTTTTATAGATGAGAATTCTTGTGATAACACTAGGTTTGATGGAAATATCAATTTTGATAGTGGGGGGAATTTTGGCCATATTACCTTCCTTGAAAGTGTCGGGGGCAGGGATAGGGTGATTGAACCATTCTATATGCCCTGATGAGATAAAATCTTTGGATTCAATTGTGTATATGGAGTTTTGGATAAGAGGTGCACATGCATCTTGTGAGAGAAAGAACACTCGATGATGGAGTGGATCCCATGGGAAATTGGGGGTAGTTAATTCCTCGAGGATGTCTTCGTCGCAGTGCAACTGTGGAGAATATAGTGGATCTAGAAGAATACCATTGGTGACTGTCACCGTGTGGTTGTTTCCTGGTGGTGACGATGTAGAGGGGGTATCGCAAGGAGGTTGTGATGGTTCTCTCGACATAAAACAAATATCGAGATATTGTGGGTTGAAAATGGTGGTCAAGCGTAAAATTTTCATGGGTAAATGAACTAGAGAATTGGGGGGGTTGGGGTGAAAATCCTCCTATAGTATATTGATGAACCATGGAGGAGTGGGAAGTCCCTTAGTCTCAGGGGAGAAGATATAAAAAATATCAGGAGAGGGAGTGGCGGGAACTACTGACGTCACTGGAAGTGGGGTGATGGTAGGATTGGGAATAAGGGACAATTGGCGACGCCTATACTCAATGATCATAGTACATTGATATGTGAAATGATCAAGTGATTCATAGAGAGTGCAAGGACATCGTATACGTTCATTGACAGAGGTCGTGACATAGTGGATGTCAGTGACATGCATGTGAGATGATACGAAAGGAGGAGGTTCTTGCTGGAAGCTCTGGTGGACTGCCGTTAGCATCTGTCAAAATTGAGGTAATGTCGAGCAAAGGTGTAATGGACATACTCAGAACAGATGGAACATGTGAATTTGGTTCGCAACCCTTTTCTACCTGTGTTAGGGGGCGCAGTGGTAGCACTGGAGGACATGACGAGTGCCGTCGGTGCCCACAGGAGTTGAATTAAATTGCATAGCTTGGGGAGAGATGGGAACTTATTGGTGGGGTGTCCATTTTTCTCACATAGTGCACATGGAGGCTGAACTCATGGTGGAAGTGGAGAAGTGGCATCTTTCTTCTTCTGTCTACCCCCAGCTGTAGCAGGGGTGCTAGTGAGTGGGGGTGTGGGTGGGATGGTGGGGATAAGTATTGGAATCTGCATTAGGATTCCTTCTGTTTGGGGAGGGAGGGATGGTTGAGGGACCATCTCAGGTGGATGTAGATACCATAATGGAATTTCAACACCATATTGGGAAGGGTAAGCATTGCGGCTACCTAGAAATCTTGTACGCTCGACGGGGGGTAAAAGAAGGGAATTTGGGTGATGGCTTAGGGGAATGTCTTCCAAACCAGAATGTGGCCCTGGGGGATGGTATAATTAGGAACAGGGGGAGCTGGAGAGTTCTCAAGGGATTCCTAGGGAAGGAGCTCTGTGACTAGTGGGACGTCCGATAGTAATGAAGCCTCTATGGGAGGAAGGGTATCTCCTGGTTTTGTTCCATTGGATGAGATAACACATACTTGTGTTGAGGGATGTTGGAGGAAGGATTGGGCTCCTAATGCAATACTTGGTCGATAGTGATGATCTTCCCATTGTGGTGGAACATCATTGTACGGAACACAGAAGAGGCCACATCCTTCATCTCATACATGTAGCTACGCCCAAACAAGATGTTATAATCTAGCGGAGCGTCGATAACTTCAATGTCAATGAGGATAGTTTTGCCCCCAAGTTCAAAAGGGACATTTTGAAAGAGCCCTTCAGGAGAGGATGTTCGTCCATCATAGGCTCTCAAACAGGGATGATTTTAGAGGCTAAATTTCACTCATGGGCTAATTTTCCATGGTTTTTCCAAAAACAAGATTCTCTATTTTAAAAATGATTTGCCCAAATTCTATAGGATAAAATTATTTTACCTTAAAAATCGCCAAAATTTTATAAAAACTATATAAAATACTTAGAAATTTGAATATTTTTAAAAAAATATTGCCAAACATTTATAGTTCACATATGAAGGATTAGTAATATTCGCCAAGGTTTCTACATTTTAAAATAAATTTCCATCCTTAAAATCATCCCTGCTCTCAAAGTGATGGTTGATGGTATGAGATCAGGGGAACCTAGTTTCTCCCATACGTTTTTGGACATGATGCATGTGGATGCACCTTCAAAAATGATGTAGCGGTGAACTGTGATGTTATGGATTTTAACCGGTATTTGGAAAGCGACCAGAGCGGGGAGACGAGGTTCTCCACTATCAAGATCAAAGGTGATGAGGGAAGTATCAGTAGGGTCGACTACCCCCAGGGTGGAAAGTAACTACTTCCATTGAGTAGGATAGGTTTGAAGGACTTCTAAAACTGACATGGCAGTAGGACATTGTGCCAAGTCATCAACTAGACTGTAATTGTGTGTCACCCTATCCTGACGATTGTTGACACTCCTTCGTAATGGGATGCAAGGAATATGAAGGCTTGGTTCAGTATTAGGGAGAGGAATCGTCAAAGGTGGGACAGTTGTGACTGGGGATGCTTCTGAGGTAGTGGGAGTAGAGTCAGGGGGTGCACTGTATTGATGACTGTGCATTTGTAGAAGGACTTCCTCCTCACTAGTGAGGAGGATAGTACGATCTATAGGAGTGCCTGGGTTGGCGTATTGTCCCATCTATGGTGGGGCTAGATGCATCTCCTATTGGGTGTTCATTACCCCTTGGTGTGGTATGGGGTTTTGTAACACAGCTGTGGGGGGTTCTTGCACATATTTTTGTGGGGCCTTCTAGGGAGCAGGCGGTATTGGGGGACTTGGTCCATTTCCAGATTCTTTCATTCGTTTAAATTAAAAAAATTGAGGGAAATGGTGGGTATAATGGCCATACTCACTGCAAAGGGAACACGAGAAGTTTGTCTGAAGGTTGTTGTTGTTCCTCCCTGGGCGTTTATTTTTACTACCCCCTTGGGGGTTCTAGTTCCCCTGATTCTAGTTTCCCCCATTAGGTTGGTTCTGTTGAAGGTGGTTTTGGTTCCCTCCTGGTCCTAGGTTATTATTTTTTCGGTTTTTTCCTTTCTTTTTCACATTGTTTGACTGATGGGTTGGATTAGCTATATTCAATTGTTCAAAATTTTTATATTGTTGAATGAGAGAGGGCTAAACAAAATTAACCCCAGCATGTGGTTGTCCTTGTGGAGAAATAATGGGTTGGGGAGGACCAGGAAATGGGAAGTACGGATTATGTTGTGGTAATGATCTGTAGGGTACATAGAAAGGCATGGTGCTTTCACTAATGCTTAGGGTGTAAGAAGAGGTAGAGGCATTTACAGAACTAGGTTGAACAACTGGGCGTGTCATGGGGGCCGACGTGGGTCAACTTATGGGTGGAGGGGGAGGGGGGGGTGCAGGGTATGGTTGTTGATAGGGGGGAGGAGGATGATAAGGAGTTCCTCCATATACTGGTGGATATTGAGGTTTTCCATACATAGGTGGTTGTTGGAGGTGTGGATTGTGGTGTGTCATGGTACCGATCAATCCATCCATGGAGTGAGACATCCCAATTTTATCATGGCTGAATGGCACAGGTCTCAGGGTGTGAGGTAGTACTATATATAAGTATCCTCATTAAGAATAAATGAGCTTGAACTGTTGAGCCTTGCTGATGGATTTTTCTTCAGACTGAGGGAAGGTGGCAACCATGTCCTTGGCAAGGAGGGAAACAAGGGATTTGAGAAACCAATTAAGTCATTGTTGCTTGGTGGCTTCTGGTTTGCATAGACTATGCCATCGATGCCATTCGTGAATGTGGTCAACAATGTGGCTAGCAGAGATTTGTTTAAACTATGAGAGTATTTAAATACCATTGTCATGATGGATTGGTAGTTGAAATAAGGTCAAAAATTATCTAGCCAAAGATTCAAAGGTCCTGTGGGAACTATATTTTTCTTGTACATACCACTTGGCTGATGGTCCAGTGAGTGTGCGTTGAAATAACCTCAATCAGACAGAGTCGTCCATGATGTTGTTTGAAGAGAACCATAAGTGTAAGGTCATGATATGGTTGGCCGGGTCATCTCCCTCTTTTCCTTCAAACTTGGGAATGTCTGAAGGGAGTTTGGTAGGTATGGTGGGCCATGTGCGGTCATGCAATATAGGATCATTGGTTAGCTTAGTTAGATACGGTATGTTGAGGGAAGCCAAGTATGGCATCTGGAGCTGTGGTGGGGGATTAGTTCTAGCCATGGTGGGAATGTTTTGTGTGCCTGACCTCGAAAGAGGGTTTGTTCCAGCCATGGTGTGAGTGATGTGTGTCCCTGACCTGTGAGGGGGGCTAGGTGAGTTTGTACTTCCTCTTGGGGAAGAAGTGTGCCCCCCTCTTCCTTGTACATGAAAGTGGGTGGATGGTTGATCTTGGGAAGTAGACCCAAGTAAAGTGGAACCAAGCAAAGAAGATCCTAAGATAGTAGCACTCACAGGAGTGTGATAAGGTGGAGACGATGAGTTGGCAAGACTAGGAANGCAAAGTGGATGTGTGAAAATGATGATGAGAGAAATTAATGAACAAGAGACCTTGTATAACTTGGACCTTCACAATATATCTCACAATTGTATTTAATCACAAGAGTATCATATATAAATCAAATTGATAAAGAAGCATATATGTGGGTAGGTAGTTTTTGTCCACGTGGAGAACAAAGGAAACAAAAATGCTTGTGTCCTAAAAGAAATAACGTCCTTCCTCTCAATAGCACTGGACCTTCCAATAGAACTCAATAGTGGGGTTTGAAGCCACCGGAAGAGGAACTAGTGAAGGATGAAGTAATCAGTTATAATGAGGGGTAGAGGGTGCATATCCCGAAAGAGATGGAGATATTTCCTAATAGCCACACAAAATCTGATCAAGGTGCAATTTCAGCCCACAATTTCCACATGGGTAGATGTACTAAAATTTGGTTACTAGGTACCTCAGTCAAAGTGAGGCATTTAGATTTTCAGCCTAAGAAATGGGTCACAGACTAGATCTCATCCAAGAGGTGGGTGCCTCAAAGGGGGACACACAGAACAACCGGACCTCGGCCTTCAACCCTTCATGGGTATGTCCCTGCCTTATGGTGTAGGAACACTTGACTTGGAGAATTTAAATTTCCCTATTTGACACCTTCTATTGTTTGAAGATGTGAGAACCAGATAACGAGGAGTTATTTGGATGCCTATCCCTAAGATCCTACCTAGACTAAAAAATTTATTTTGGCACTGTTAGCACTCTGTAATTTGCCCAAGGCTGCGGAGGCAGTCACAGAGGCAACATCAAAACCACTTCGAGTCTGGGATCTAGCCCTCCAAGACTCAGAGAGGGATCTCTCTGTCTGATATAACTTTGTTGGAAGAGGATATTAGGCTAGCTAT
>JASDQU010096168.1:0-13659 GCA_032191745.1 Picea mariana | reverse complement strand
GACCATAAGTAGCCTTGCAGGTCTTCGACAAATGGGCAATATATTTTGTGGGACCAATTAACCCACCAACAAAAGGTCATGAGCGAGGTACATTATTACTATGATAGAGTACTTAACAAGATGGGCATAAGCAACACCAATAAAATATTGCAACGCAGAGACAACAACACACTTCTTTTTTGAGCAAGTGATCACTAGATTTGGATTCCCAAGAATTTTTATGAGTGATCAAGGCACTCACTTCATTAACAACACTATTAAGGCAATGGCTGAGGAGTTTGAAGTTTATCATCAAAAGAGTAGATTATATCATCCTCAAGAAAATGGAATAGTAGAAGCCTTTAATAAGATCCTTGAGAATGCACTGACAAAGATCTGCAACATTAATAGGGACCGTTGGGACTTAAAGATACCAGCAGTACTATGGGCATACATGACCACATGCAACAAATTGATAGGGAAGACACCATTCATATTGGTGTATGGACAAGAAGTAGTGGTGCCATTAGAGTTTTTGGTACCTAGTCTATGCGCAACAACAATTACAAACATGACAGAGAGAGGCGTAGTACTGGAAAGGCTAAGTCAGCTGATGATCAAGGAAAAAGATAGGATTGTAGTAGAGTTTCACCAAGAAGTACAAAAAGAAAGGGACAAAGCTTGGCATGATAGACATATCAAGAAGAAAAATTTGAAGGAGGGAGACTTAGTCTTGGTGTATGATGGTAAATCTCTTCAAGACCCAGGAAAACTCAGAATGCATTGGTTAGGACCATACAAAGTAAAGGCTGCCACAAATGGGGGAGTTGTATAGTTGAAGGATTTAGGAGGAACAAAACTCATAGGCATGATCAATGGGAGTCGACTAAAGCTGTATAGGGATAGTCGACCTCCTAGCACTTGATTTTTTTTTTTTTTTTTATATATATAACGTAGCAACAGAGGGGTTACCATGCCAGATATCAAAAGATAGCAACAAAGGGGTAGCGCATTGAAAAGGAGAATGTTCATAAGCACTTGGAAACGTTAGCGCAACGGAGAAAGGACCAACGGTCACTAAAAGGAGGAAACAACGGAATGGTGGGTACGACAAATAAGCGCCAACAGATGATAGCTATCAAAATTGAATGACAAGAATGATTGAAGGGATGCCACATTAATCACGTCAACTAGTGATGGAAAGAGAATTCAATGGAAAGTACGTGGGAAGCACTAGTTCATTCAAAACACAAATTGGGTGACGTATCTGATAAGTTTCACATGATTTCTATATAAGGTAAGCAAACAAGGATCAGAAGGGTTATTGTGAAATTGAGAAAAGCACAGAGTGATAGAGTATATGGAGCAGAGAGCGAGTTTGTAGAAGTTATTGAGCCAAGTAATCTTGGCGGAGAACGTTTTTACCACCATGGCACCACCCAAGATAGGAGCGTCGAGCTAGGCCTACAGACGACCTCGAAGCAACCTCGGAGCACCTCAGCAGCCACAGGGGAAGCGAACAACAACCACCTCGGCCTCCAAAATTTGTCAACTTGGATGAAATCTCTTCACCCAATATGGAACCAAGAAGCCCCACACTAGTGGTGGAGGAAACCCAACATACAACACCAATGGGCATGGATATCGATATGCCAGAAGTAGGATAGAGCCAATAGACCTAGGATGCAGGAAATACTTCACGCTCTGAAAACCCTAAAGAAGCCTTGATGGCTAACAAGATGGTTCTAAACTAGGCAGAGATGACCGCATCGGAAAGGTCACATACAACCACGTCGGAGCAGCCATAGGAGGGCATAATAGAAGATGTCACCGGACGAGCAAAGGCATATGAAGAAGAGAGAAAAATGGAGGTTGGAACCTCGATTCAACCACCGCAGTGGAAGGGAAAGAATCCAATAGCAATATCACCGTGCAGGTAGACCACCACAACCATAGTCTTACCGTGCATTCCAAAAGGGGTGCATGTCGCGGGTAACCTGTTAGGCCACATGGAAAAACTACAGTGCTCGGATCATGATGTGAATGACATGGAAATGTTTCCAGAGTTTGCAAAGAATTTTTACTTGGATACTGTGGGTATAGGATACTTTAGTGAACCAATTAACCAACCAAAAAAATGGGCAGACGGACCGGCCAAAACCGATATTCTAGGCCTGTTGGAGATCTCACACTTTTGAAGGGGTTGGGACGTAACCAATTTCATCAAGCAGCTGATGGAAGTTACTCACATAGGATACCTATGGGTGGAATATCCTGTCTTGATAGACATAGAGCTCATTAAATATATTACAGGGTTTCCATCTTGGGGGGAGACACCCGCACAGTTCCTCGATGAAAAACCGAAGGAGAAGGCATTGGTCGAGGAAATGAACAAGACGTATGGTACTAAGAGAGGATCACGCAGAATCATAATTAAGTGCATTAGTGATGCAACAACAAGGATGACCACAAAAATCATGGCATGCAAGTTACTAAGGAAGTTTTGCAAGGAGGAAGTCCCTGACGGGATTGTTGCACCTGCAGCACCATGTGCGGAGGGCACTATACTCAGTTGGGCCCTGTACTTGTTAAATCTATTCCTGGAAGACTGCAAGGACACTCATGACTTGGGGACAAAAGTCCACTATTCTTTGCTACTCGTCCTAATCGCCTTGTTCGGATGGATGGAGCCTAAGTATACATACTTTGTCGAGATATCCACTCGTTGTTGTGCATCATGATACTTATCTTTGGGGATCACTTCAGACCCTAAAAACAAAAGTGTGAATGCAGTCATGTTCGCAGGGTATTACAACGACTTGCAGGAAATAATTTCCAACACTTGGAAGATTACTATAGAAGTGGTTGCACAATATAAGGGAATAGCCAACTTTAAAGCAATCAGGCATGTAGTATGGATCCAAGCACAAAAGGATCCTGAGAATGAATGGATACAAGTATGGTACTGCGTCAAGGAAGAGGACGTAGAAATGGCCATCAAGGATTGGTATGATGACTGGAGGGTTCCAGTCTTGAATCAAGAGATGTCCACGGATAAGGAGGCTGATGCAAGGCAAGAAAAAACACCTGCAGGAGACAAAATAGTTCCCAATAAGCCAAATCCAGGTCATAATTTGGTGCAACAAAAGAAATGGGGAGCGCCAAATAAAGGTACCTAGGGGGTGAAGAAGAACAATACCTAGGTGCCGCAGGAATAGGAAAAAGAGAATGAGACAACATCGGGGACCAGATCAAGTGATACTAAATAGGATTAAGGCCAGAAAAAGAGGCCAATCATACAAATGGGGGGTGTGCACAAGAAAACTAAGGCACACAAAATGCCACCAGAATACACAATCAGTGAGGACGATGCAGACCTTGTGGACCAAATGGTCCAGGAAAAAACAACGTAGGATTTTGAAGAAGCCTAGTGTCAAAGGAACATGATTCAGGATGAACTAACCAACATGAGGCAGATCCTCAAGCAAATCAGAGAAACACATAGGGGTGACATAGGAATAGAATCAGTCCTCGCAACATCACAAAAAGGAGCCAAGGGTAGGTCGAGTGAGAAACATAGGGTCCAAACGACAACACAAATGAGCTTGACGTTTTATGTTACACCTAACATGTTGTGCATGGATGAAATTGTGGGATAGACAACCTTGAAATATCTAACACAAATACAGTTGGTAATGGTGTAGACACCAACCAAGGCATTATATAAAATGCAAGTCAATGTCGCGCAAGAGGTATAGTCGCGTGCATGCACAAACGAAATAGAATTTCAATAGATGAAGGAAAACAAAGAAGCATTGGAGTTGGTGCTTGAGCAGGTCAAGATCGAGACCAAATATGAGAAATATCATGTGGATAGGCTCGAATAGGGATTGGTGGTAGCCTATGAAAAAATTACAAAGAGCGTGCAGACAACAGAGCTCATGATGACACAAAAAATTGATCAGATTGTGCAAATGATCGATCAATATAGACAAGAATTAAAGAACCTCCAGGGAAAACTCATCCCTACCACTCCCCCGGAGGTGAAGAAGAAAAGGAATCAGGAAGCAATAGGGCAGATGGAGGATATGGAACTACAAGTCTGCGTAGCTACCAACTTGTTCGATAAATAAACACAACTATGGACAAAGCTAGAGGAGGATCAACAGGTTCAGCAGTGGGACTAGGAAGAAGAGAATATAAGCACAACTATCCAAGACCTCAAGCAGAGGCAAAAGATGATGCAGATCATTGAGCACCTCAAAGGAGTATAGGATATGAAGAACCTAGAAGAAGAACTCATAGTCGCACAGACATAGAAGAAGGATCAACAAGATCAAATGGAACCTCTCCAGGAGAGGGCAGAGAAGGTCATTGCACAGGAAGAAGAGGCAAAGAAGAACATGGCACAAACTCATGCTGAGAGCACAAAGATGATAAACGACGAGATTGTAGTGAAAGTTTTGGATGCACTCAGAGAAAATACCACGCAGGCTCAAACACAAGCTAAGGATCTCACAGAGAAGTTTCAGGCTCTCGTAGGAGCTGTTGAAGAAGCGCACAAAGTTTAGGTGGCTTGAGACGAGCCACATGTCAGTGTTTGGGGCTTGTTGGATGCAGGCCTAGTCAAGAGAAAAGGATATTTTGAGAAGAGAAGCATGCAAAGAGGAAAGGACAACTGGAAGAAAAAGAAGCACGTGTAAGAGAAGTAGGCAAGGAGTGCATGCAAGGAAGACCTAACGATGCTAGGGTTAGGGTTTTGGTAATGTTTTGTAATGGTTGATGAACCAAGGATATAAATAAGTAGTACTTAGAGGAAGAAGGGATGGAAGGGAAGAGGTACACAGAGGAAGAGAGAGTTGTAAGAACTGTATGATTCATTAAGCTGGTGAGCTAGGGAAGTAGTGAGCAACTTGATCCCAAGGGTTAGATCACAGGCTGAGGAGCTTGGTGAAATCTAGTCAACCTCACAAGGATTGAGGATACTGTGGAAGAGAGTAAGACCTGATATTGTAAACATGTGCAGCGAGATACATTATTGAACCATAATAAAAGCTTGAGAGCTAAATCTTTGTGGACATAGCCTAGGAGGGGGTGAACCATGATAACACCTGTGTTGTGTGAATGAATGTATGCATCTTCATGTCTGATTAATTATTGAATGTTAGATGAATGAATTAGTTAGTTAGATCTGATATTCCACATGCATGAATAAAATTTATGCTATAATTAGATGTTAGACTAAATGAATAAATATTACATAGTACAACCACATATCTCCACTCATTCCCAGGTTGCAAACACCTGAGTATTGCAACCACCCATAGAGATATCTCGGGTGAGACTGCACAGTACACTCTACGTGATGCGTTTCCTTCTGGTCTACCAGAGGGGCCTATAGTTTTAAAGGGATTTTGTTGGGATCTTGTCAAATCTAAACCAGGGTCAATCTATGATAGTAAGGTAGAATAAGAATAACCCATAAAGAATCCTAAAGACTAATAAAAGGGTAAAACGCCAACAAGGTGCTGATGCAAATCCACACCATAGCTTCGTGCAATTGAGGTCTAGTTGAATATAGAAAGGTGATGGAAGTGATCAATGGAGTTCTTTCTCGACTCACCATCTGTGGGTACTATCTTTCAATTCTACAACCCACAATCAAAATATCTCTTCTGGTGGTAGTGAGTTTGATGTACATGTCTAGTTTGAGGAGAAGACTTAGTACTTCTCCATTGTCAGGGATTTCTTAGATGTGAATTTTTCTTCTCTTGTAGGACTATATTGTTCCATTACTATCTAGATTAGCAATGAAGGAAACTTGATGGCTTGACCCGAATCTTGAAATTCCTTGTAGTTTCTTCTGAGCACGTCAGCCAAGTGTTCTGCCCAATTGAACCTTTCTAAATTCTGATAGACATGAGCTATTTCCTTGACCATTTTCATATTTACGTCGGACGCCTGACCCGCTTGTGTGAAGCACAAATAAATTATGATGGTAGTCCAGTGGGCTCTTGGGTCGGTGATTTTCTTGATCAACAATCCCTTAAAGTTTTTGGCTATCATTGATCACATCAAAAACTACATCCAGTTGTTTTTGTTGGCCAACTTGGGTACCTTGGCCCCTGCTCTTGGAATTCCCAAGATTCGATATAAGAGTGTGCTAGTTATTGTTGTTGGTTGATCCAACCAGAGGTATCCTTGATAATGCTCCTTAACAATGAAATTTTCTACTTCTTATTTCCATCAACCCATGTCATATACTTACGAGGCACCAAGGATATGTTGGATTCCTTCTTTTTCCAGGAATTCAGTTTCTTCTTTCTAGCTTCCTTCCTGCATTTCCCACTCCATGCAATTTATAATGTGCTTGCTCCAATATGCTTCCTGCATCTTCGATAGCTGGATATTTTGCATCCAGATTTGCAATGGTGTCGTGGTGGCTTTGTCAAAAAATTTCTTCATTCTTTTACCTTCTGTTGCGCTGCCAACTTGACCTCTCATCCTTGGCATTTGTTGATCCTGGTTACTAGTTTCTGGCAACGTTGGTGAATTTATGGGTTTGTTCAACTGTGCGCTCTTCTCTATACTTAGTTGTGGAGGAAAAAATAACAATGAGGCAAATCCATATGATTCTTCCAAATTTATAGTTGGTGGTGAGAGCATCGGGTTCAAAGCATCCAATTATTCTCATATTTCGTGTTATTTTGTCATAAAGATTGGTGGTACGAGTGAGTCGAGCAAGTGGATGTTTAAATCGTTTCTTGGTTGGCATTCATTTATGTCCTGTAGAACATTAATTACAAGATATTGTTGTTGAATTCCACACATATCGATGTATTTGACAGTTGTATGAACGACTGTACAATGATCATTTCCATCATTAATGCTTTTGTCGGATTTTTCCTGTCCCAACTTAAATGCTTTGTCTCCGTCGGCGTCGGTGTTTTCTTGGTCAATGTTGTTTTGAACCTGATCGACAATTTTTCTTCTATTGATACATGGTCGATATGTGGGCTGGACAACGATTATTTTTGAGGCATCTTTATTACTGGAATGAGTTAGTCAACGTTGGTTATGGCTTGTTTGTTAATTCTTTTTTCTAAATTTGGTTGAGTCTGAAGGATGTCGTCTTTTTTCATACCAATTTGAATCGTTTTCTCTTGGTATGTGCTCATATGATCTACTCTCTCTTGAACCGTGCTCTCTTTCTCCTGGACTGATCCTTTTGCTTGATTCTCTTTTTATGAGTATTTGTCTTAAGTCGGTCGAAGGTGTGGAATGTCGAGAATATCTTTTGTTACTTTGTCTTGGGCTTGACCAAGGGTTGCCTTCTCTCTCCATTTTACTTTATTTCTTCTTTTCTTTAGTGTTATGGATACTCTTTAAATAAAAAATTGTCTAACTACTTTTTTATTATTAATTTTAAGCAAGGTTTATTTCTTATAATTATAATTAGTCAATTTAGTCGGTTCCTGTTGGAAACTCCCTGCTATATTTTTCCAATAGGGTTATTTTATTTTATACCTGATATTTTTTTAAAAGGTCCCCATTAATTACTTTCTTAAATGGTTTCCCTAATAATGTTCTAAGTTGCACCACTCCAGTCAGTTGAATATCTTCCACCACATAAGGCCCCAACCATGTTGTTTCTAATTTTTTGGGTTTTCCTTTTGTGAAACTATCATACAGTAAGGCTAAGTCTCCCTCTTTTATATCCTTTTTATTTATGTGACAATCCTGCCACACTTTTTTTGTTTCTTCTAAAACTCTTAGTGATACATCACTATTAACCTTTCTTCTTCCAGCTTGTTTAGTTGGTATAGTCAGTTGTGTTATCATTGAAATTTCATCCACAAATGGTTACAGGAATCTAGCATCTTCAAAACACCCATTAGTTCACTCATGGACCAGAAATTCATCTCCACAAGGTCCAAAACTATAAAACCAGTTATAAAATTAGCATGCGCCAAGACTACACAGGGAGCGCGCACACATGTGCCATCCATAAACGCAAGAAAAACACACATGCGCATGATGCATGACTGTGGACGCAAAAAAACACGCACCCCTCAGAAAGACACATTTATGATATTGGTCGGCCTTTCACCCACTTCTGGTTTAGCTTCCAAGTTGATTTGACACCCAAATCTCGGCTGAATCTAACTGGGGGGCTAGTCAAAGACCTAAAGGTTCCCTAAAGGGCCCCTTGTTCACACTAAGAATTAGTTGCATAATGCCTCAAAGATATGCTATAAAAAGAGGCCATGGGTGCACTTTATTTTCAAGGAATTCAATTGTATTGTTATGCTGCCTATATTCTCTTGGAGGATCCTCTTTCCTTGTCAAGAGAATACAAGCACCATCTCATTTAGCCATTCATATCACCTCTTGAGTGGATGTGCTTTGGATTTTCTTCACCATTTCCTTCTAGTTTGTTACTTGTAAGAAGATCTCAATATTTCGGGGTTCAAGAGCCCTCCCTTGGAGGAAGAGGAGGGCCATAAGTCTCTCTTTCTCTTTGGTGTTTTCTTTCCACTAATACAATCCTTTCCATTGGTGGCATGAATGTTGTTTATTTATTGTTCTAATGTCCTTATGCACTCTATTTTAGTTTTTATTATCGTTCTTAGTTTAGTCTTTTGTTTATATCATATGATTGATGTTTCTAACTCTTGCATTCACTGCTGTCTTGCCTAGCTAACCCAACTGGTCTTGTAAACATCTCTATTTTTCTCATTTAGGTGACAAAAGAGACACAACAGATTGGCGACTCCACTGGGGAGAGGTATCAATTTCCTCCCCCATTTGGGTTATTTTATCTCTTCCTTTTGTTTATTTAACTTGCAGGAACCATAAACAGACCAAGCCAACCTGCAGAAATCCAAATTCAAAGATGAGTTGAGAGAATTTCATTCGAAATTTTCTTCCCGACCGTGTAACAAAAGTGCGCGGGTTTTTTGACCCACAAGTGTGTCTTCAATGCACATGCACTCAATCCACTGCTTTTCTTAGCGCGTTCTACACACTTGTGCCAAAGGGTCATTTTTTAGTTGTGCAATGGCGCCATATGCACCTCTGTCTACTCCATGACCCGCACATCTGCTAAGAAATTCACACATTGTAAGGGTTTTTGTGATTTTTGGAAGGCCCATAGCCTTCTTAAGATTGATTCCATGCAAATTGTAATATGCACCACACTTAGATACCCTCTCCATATGAAGGGATTAGTCAAAACATAGGCACTTAGGGGTTTAAAATCATTATTTCTCCTCTTTTTCTTTCATTTTGCCACATGGATGGATTTTTTTGATTAAATTTTGAGTTGGAATCATTCTAAATCACATATAAAACTTGCATTGAGAATATAAATTGGATACCAATTGTTGAGTATGCTCTTCTCTCGTGCCCCAAAGCGATCTTGAGAATCAGAAAGAGATTGAGGGAAAATTTCGTCTCCCTTAAAAGAACAAAATCTTTAGGAGAGGACAACAGCCCCCTCGGGACTCTTCTTAGTTTATTTTTCAAACATATCTTAAGATTGTAACGGGCCCATACATGCCCACATGCTACAAATATAGGATAGTGATGGAAGTTCACTTTCTTAGATTAAATCACTAGGGAAGTTTAAAGGTTTTGTAATGGGCCCACACATGCCCACATGTGCACAATCTAGGATAGTTTTGAAGCTTTCTTAGATTAAATCACACTAGGGAGTTAAAAGGATTAGTAAGGACCTACATGTCCACAAGCTAGTTTCCTAGGGACTTTAAAATTCCGCAAGGTTGTACCAATGGCATTTAGTAAATTAGTTAATCAAGACTTGTAAGGACCACACGAAGTCCACATGTAGCAAGGTGACACCTAATTTATTAAAAAATTGCCACACTTTAACTTGTCCACACACAAAGTCACTACTCACTCACATAGTTTTCATGTCGAAACGTGGAGGTTGAAGTAATTTTCCTCCAAAGGGATTCTGAAACACCCCACCCTTTTCTTGACGAAAGTATCCACTCCCACTTAAATTTCAACGAGATTGGCTCACACCCCCAATCTCTCAAACAACCAAATCTAAATTTTTTCTAAAAAATCACTAAGTTTCCTCCACAAGAGGTGCCAAAAGAAATTTTTTAGTCTAGGTAGGATCTCGGGGATAGGCATCCAAATAACTCCTCGTTATCTGGTTCTCACATCTTCAAACAATAAAAGTTTTCAAATAGGGAACTTTAAAATCCTCCAAGTCAAGTGTTCATAACGCCATAAGGCAGGGAGATACCCGTGAAGGGTCGAAGGCCAAGGTCCGGTTGTTCTGTTAGTCCCCCCTTGAGGCACCCACCTCTTGGATAGGATCTAGCCCATGACCCATTTCTTAGGCTGAAAATCTAAATGCCGCACTTTGACCGAGGTACCTAGTGGCCAAAGTTTTAGGACATCTACCCAGGTGGAAATTGTGGGCTACAATTGCATCTTGATCAGATTTTGTGTGGCTATTGGGGAATATCACCAACTCTTTCGGGATGTGTAACCTCTAGTACCCTTCATTATAACTGATTACTTCATCCTTCACTAATTCCTCTTCCGGTGGCTTCAGACCCCACTATTGAGTGCTATTGGAAGGTCCAGTGCTATTTGAGAGGAAGGATGTTACGTCTTTTAAGACACGAGCATTTGTTTTCCTCTGTTCTCCCATGTAGATAAAAACCACCTACCCACATATATGCTTATGTATCAATTGATTTATGTATGATGCTCTTGTGATTACATGCGATTGTGAATTATATTGTGAAGGTCCAAAAATTATTAAGGCTCTTGTTCATTTATTTTCTCTCATCACCATCCACACACATCCACTTTTCTATTCGAACATCATAGGGCACCCACAAAATCCCCATCATTCTAGATGCTTGCTAAATCTCCCTCCCATTCTAGGGGGAGTTCCCAGTCTTTCCAACTCATTGGATCCACCTTCTCACACCCCTGTGAATGCTACTGTCTTAGGATCCTCTTTGCTTGGTTCCACTTTACTTGGGTCCAATTCCCAATATCAACCATCCACCCACTTTCCTGTACAAGGAAGTGGGGCGAACACTTCTTCCCCAGGAGGAAACACAACCCCACCTAGCCCCCCTCACGGGTCAAGGACACACATCACTCACACCATGGTCAGAACAAACCCTCTTTCAGACCACCATGGATAGCACTAATCTTCCACTACAACCCCAGATGCCATACTTGGCTTCCCTCAACATACTGGATCTAACTAAGCTCATCAATGATCCTATTTTGCACAACCCCACATGGCCCGCAATGCTTACCAAACTACCTTCAGACATCCCCAAGTTTGAAGGAAAGGTGGGAGACGATCCTGCCAACCATCTCATGACCTTTTACTTATGGTGCTCTTCAAACAACATCATGTATGATTCTGTCTGATTGAGGTTATTTCAACGCACACTCACTGGCCCCTCAACCAAATGGTATGTAGAAGAAAAATCAGGGTCCCACACAACCTTTGAATCTTTGGCCAAAGAATTTTTGACCTTCTTTCAACTCCCAATCCATCATGACAATGGTCTCAAATTACTCTAAGAGTTTAAACAAACTTCTTCCTTGCACATCGCTGACCACATTCACAAATGGTGTCGGTGACGTAGTCTTTGAAAAGCTGAAGCCACCCCACAACAATGCCTTAACTGGTTTCTCAAATCACTTGTTTCCCTCCTTGCCAAAGATGTGGCTACCACCTTCCCCCAATCGGAAGAAGAATCCATTAGCAAGGCCTAACAGTTTGAACTTATTTATTCACAGTCANGGTAGTCTTTGAAAAGCTGAAGCCACCCCACAACAATGCCTTAACTGGTTTCTCAAATCACTTGTTTCCCTCCTTGCCAAAGATGTGGCTACCACCTTCCCCCAATCGGAAGAAGAATCCATTAGCAAGGCCTAACAGTTTGAACTTATTTATTCACAGTCAAGATATTTGTATATAGTACTACCTGATGCCTTGAGATCTGTATCATTTGGCCAATACAAACCTAGGATGTCTCACTCAGCGGATGGATTGATTGGTACCATTACACACCACAATTTACACCCCCAACAACCACCTATGTATGGAACATCTCAATATCCACCGGCATATGGCGAACCTCTTTATTATCCTACTCCCCCTTATCAAAAACCATATCCCTTGGCTTTTCCTCCACCCATCAACAGACCATCACCGATGTCCACAGTACGCCCAACAACCCAACCAAGTTCTGGTACCCCTTTTACCTCTTCTTACACCCTAATCACTAGTGAAAGCACCATGCCTTCCTATGCACCCTACAGATCATTACCATAGAATAATATATACTTTCCATTTCCTGGTCCTCCCCAACCCATTGTTTCTCAACAAGGACAACCACATGCTGGGGTTAATTTTGTTCAACCCTCTCCTGTTCAACAATATCAAAATTTTGAACAGCTAAATATGGCTAATCCGACCCATCAATCAAACAATGCCAAAAATAAAGGAAAAAACCAAAACAATAATAATCCTAGACCATGAGGAAACTAGAACCACCCCTAGTAGAACCAACCTGTCGGGGGCAACTAGAATCAGGCGAACCAGAACCCCCAGGGGAGAAATAACAACAAACACCAAGGGAAGAACACCAACAATCTTTAGACAAACTTCCCTTGTGCCCTTTGTGGTGAGTATGGTCATTATACTCACCATTGCCCTCAAATTGCTGACTTCAAATGGATGAAAGAATCCAGAAATGGACCAAGTCCCCCAGTACCGCCTTCTCCCTAGCTGGCCCCATAAAAATATGTGCAAAAACCCCCCCAGATGTGTTACCAAACCCCATACCACACCAAGGGGTGATGAACACCCAACAGGAGATGCATCCAACCCCACCATAGATGGGTCAGTATCCAAACTAGGGTACTCCTATCGATCATACTATCCTCCTCACTAGTGAGGAGGACGTCCTTCTACAAATGTGTAGTCGTCAATACAACGCACCCTCTGACCCTCCTCTCACTACCTCAGACACCACCCCAGTCACAACTAGCCCACCTTTGATGATCCCTTGCTCTAATACCGACACACCCCTCTGTATCCCTCGCATCCCATTATGACGAAATGCCACCAACCCTCAGGCTAGGGAGACTCACAATTGTAGTCTGGTCGACGACTTGGCACAATCCCCTGCTACCATGTCAGTCTTAGAAGTTCTTCAAACCTGTCCTACTCAACGGAAGTCATTACTTTCCACTCTGAGGGTAGTTGACCCTGCTGATACTCAACTCATCACCTTTGATCTCGATAGTGGGGAACCTCGTCTCCCCTCTTTGGTCACTTTCCAAATACCGATTAAAATATGGAACATCACAGTTCACCGCTGCATTATTGATGAAGGTGCATACACATGCATCATGTCCAAAACCGTCTGGAAGAAACTTGGCTCTCCTGAGCTCATACCATCCACCATTACTTTGAGGGCTTACGACGGACGACCCTCCTCTCCCGAGGGACTCTTCCAAAATGTCCTCGTTGAACTCGGGGGAAAAACTATCCTCATTGACATCGAGGTTATCGACGCTCTGCTTGACTACAACATCTTGTTCGAGTGTAGCTACATGTATGCGATGAAGGTTTTGGCCTCTTTTGTTTTTCGCACAATG